>JBBPNZ010000766.1:0-14190 GCA_038091195.1 Phylloporus rhodoxanthus | reverse complement strand
TCATGGAGACCAAAGCATTTAAACACGTTTTCGAAGAAAAGAGATGCGATTCCTGCTGTGTCAATGGTTTTGGAACAAGGGATGAGAATTACCCCCTTAGTAAGGCCATGGTCGACCACGACCAAAATAGAGTCATGGCCATCAGATGGAGGGAGGTTGGTGATAAGATCGCAGAACAGTTGCTTGAATGGCAACATCGTGGAAGAGGTGATTGGAGATAGGGGCGGGATGGTGGGACAGGTATTGACTTTGTTTTGTTGACAGATGGCACAGCTGTTGACAAAATGCTTGATGAAGGTGGAGAGACCCGGCCACCAGAAGTCACATTCGAGGATTACTTTAGTGTGAAAGACACCCATGTGACCTGATAGGGGGGAGGAGTGGATGGAGTGTAAAAGCGCAGACCTAGCAGGGGGTGGAACGTATATGCAACCTTTGAAATAGAGATGGCCATTGTCGAAGTGCCAGTCGGCCAGAGATCCACGAGTGAAAAGGGGAGATCCCTCATCTAAGGCAGTGAGGGCCTTAATGACAAAGGGGTCAGATGGTGTAGAAGATTGAATGTGATGGGCGAGCATGATGTCAAGGGTGTTGATGATGACAGGATCAGGGATAATAGAGGCGTCAGTGTTGTTGTTGGAGGTGTCTATTGAATCATGATGAGAGAGGGCATCAGCGGGGCCCATGTGAGTTCCTGGAGTGACCTGCCAAACAAGATCAAAGTCCTGTAGAAAGAGTGACCAACGGGCTTGGCGACGTGAGAGTTTGCGGGGATCTTTGATATATGAGAGATTCTTATGATTAGTGATGATGGTGACATGGTGAGTAGTCCCGCACAGGTATTGTTTCCACTCATCAAGAGCAAGGATAACGGTGAGGAGTTTGCGATCATAGATATTGTAGTTTCGTTTGGCAGGGGAGAATGTCTTAGAAAAGTAGGCGACGGGACAGAGGTCGTAGTTGGGATCATGTTGCATGAGGACTGCGCCAGAAGCAAGGAGAGAGGCATCAGTCATGACAGAGAATGGTTTAGAAATGTCGGGGATGGCGAGAATGGGGGCAGAATAGAAAATCTTCTTAAGGTGGTCAAAGGATCGTTGTTGCAGGGGGGACCAGATCCAGGGTTCGTTCTTCCAGGTAAGGAAGGTGAGAGGAGCCACAACATCGGAATAGTTGGGGATGAACTTTTGATAGAAGTTTACGAAACCAAGGAAAGAGCGTACTCCCTTGACAGATGTGGGTGGTTTCCAGTCCGCAATAGCAGAGAGCTTCTTGGGGTCCATCCGAATGAGTCCTTGACCAATAATCATGCTGAGGTAATTCATGGTGGGGGTGTCGAAGGAGCATTTGGAAATTTTGAGGGAGAGGCCATGTTCTTGAAGACAAAGGAGAACTCGATGAGTTTGTTCATGGTGAAGTTCGATGATTCCATGGGTGTGGATGCCTAGGTCATCCATATAAATCTTCAGCCATCATTCAAGGATCATATCAGCGAAGATGTGATTCATGAAGGCTTGGAATGTGGCAGGTGCATTACAAAAACCGAAGAACATGACGGTAGGTTCGAAGAGGCCAAGAGGGGTGATAAAGGCGGCTTTCCATTGATCTTCTTCTCAGATACGAATATTGTTGTATCCCCATCGGATGTCAAACTTGGTGAAGAAGTTGGCATCTTTCATATCATCGATAAGTTCCGTGATGAGGGGCAGAGGGTAGGCATTCCGGATGGTGTGACTATTGAGGTAACAATAATCTTGGCAGGGGCGAAGAGATCCATCTTTCTTCGGAACAAAGAAGAAAGGTGCGGCTTGTGGGGATTTGGATGGAACGATGCGGCCGGTTTTCAAATGTTCTTCGATAAATGTTTGGCAAGTCTCCTTTTCAGCAGGGTTGAGTGGATAAACTTTGGCGATCTTTGGGACGAAGGTGTCTTTGAGGTCAATGGTATGATCGAACAGACAATGTGGAGGGAGTTGGTTGTGGGTAGATTCAGCGAAGACGTCAGCAAAGTCGGAGCAAAATTCTGGGATTGGGATCTCCTTGGGTTTCTCGGTCTGAGCGATCTCCATGGAGATAGTGATCTTGGCAATGTTTTCTTCGAAAGATCCTGTTGGGGGAGGACTCTCACGAAGAGGCCTCTTGACCCCAAGAGGATATCGAGAAGCGAAAGCAGTTGCGATCTCTAGATCCGGGTCAGAGAGGGGTATAATGCCATGGGCGAGAGTGTTCATTAACTGAGGAGGAAGAGAGTCAAAGTCGAGAGTGAAGGTTTGCCAGTCAATGGTCGGGTTCCATTTCTGGAGCCAGGGTAGGCCGAGTATAACATGGGGATGACAGAGGCGAAGTATGAGAAAAGAGACGGTATCAGAGAGGTCGGAGGCAGAGATCTTGATTGTGGCTTTCCATAGAATAGATCCTTTGGTATTAGTAGTCCCATCCACGTTGTAGGCGATGAGTGGTTGTGTGAGGCGAGATAGCTTGAAATTGCCTAGAGGAAGAAGTCGGGGATCAAGAAAGTTTCCAGTTGCTCCAGAGTCGATAAGGGTGTTCATGTTGACGGTTTTTGTCTTTCCATGTAGCAGAATGGGGAGATGCATAGTTCTATTGTCATTTCGTGCTACAAGTACATGATTGGCGTAAAGGGAAGGAGACGCCGAGGCAGCTTCCCTTTTTAAAAATCCTTGGCAGCTTGAATGTGCTCAGGAGGAACAGACAAGACTTCTTCTGTCGGTTCTTCATAGCACATTTTGAGGACAGAGAGGATCTATTTTTCTCCCTTTCCAGATGTTTTCAAGGAGTTGATGTATTCGTTCAGAGGGGTGGCAGTGGCGATAGTGGTGACAGATGTGGAAGGAGTAGTTTTGGTGGTTTGTATGTTCTGGGAGTTGCGTGAGGGAGTATTCTGGAATTGAGGGCGGTGAGGGGTGGAAGAGGTGCTTGGGAATTTTCGGCAATTCTGTGTAGAATGTCCGGGAAGGCGACAGCGAAAACAATGGTTCTCACGAATGCATTTGGTGCATTCAGTAGGAGTAAGTTTCGCGACAGTGATGATGTCAACATCCATGGCATTAGGGTCTCTGGTGGGGCGAGGGGTAAAGGTTGGAGGAGTTCATCCTCCGTGAAGGGCGAGGATGCGCATCTTCTGTGCATGGAAGATCTTGGCTTGATCAATCCATTTCGAGATGGTGGTGGGAATAGCAGCCATGGAGAGGATCATGGTAGTGATGTGTTGGTCGAGGCCAAGGGAGAACTGGTCAATGAGGGTGATATCATCAGTGATACCGGCCTTACACAAGAGGTTCTGGAAATTGGTGATGTACTGTTGGAAACCATCATCAATGGTTCCATTCGAGAGGCGGGAGGTCTTCTGGATGAGTTTGGACAGTTCAAGGCAGGCAGTGGCTTTAGTGTCGAAGGGATAGAAGGTGGACTCAAAGTTGTTGGCAAATTCCTTAAAAGTCTTTCCGGTGGTGGTGGTGGTATCGGCCATCTTGTCATACCACATTTTGGCAAAGGAGGTGCCTCTTCCCTTAGACATCTTGTTAAGGGTGGTTATGATCTTGTCATTGTCGGTCCAGTATAGTGTGTCGTTGAGGGCGAAGTAGGCCTTCATGGCCTTGATCCATTTGGAGGCATCAGTAGGTTCTCCAGAGAAGTCAGTGGGGAGAGCTGCTTTGAGTTTGGAGGCATGGGAGGACATAGCAGTAGTAGGCTGTGGTGGGGCAGTGATGGCAAACTGTGGGGTTGTGGGTGGCGGTGTTGCAGGGTGGGTCTGGATAGTAGTCCTATGAGTGATGCTAGGGTACGAGGTCTGGGGTTTTTGGGAATGGTGGCTACTGTGGGACGATGGTTCTTCAGGGACATCGATCTCGATGTCACTATCGGGGTCGTGGGCACTGTGATAGAGTCTGAATCTGGAAGATCGACTCGTGGTGGTAACGGGTGGGTCCTACACCATAGAAGGTGGGATCAGGGATAGTCTTGATCTTTTGTTATATGTAGCGTATACTAAGGGTTCCACTGCTAAACCGGTTATCTCAAGTGATACTCATGAAGAGACCAACTCTAGAGGAACGAAGGAGGATGAAGGTCGAAGGTCGTTCAGGGGCTTCCTGAAACGAGACTAAGACAAGGGTCAGTCAAGGGGTTTCCTTGAGCAAGGCGAGGACTAGGGATGAAGTCATTCGAGAGAGATCTCGAGATGAGATGAGGACTAGGAGTTCGACTTAAGAAAAGTTGCAAGGCAAGGACTTAATAATACGCTAGTATTGCGCAGATCAAGACTACTGTACACGAGAATCAAGCAAGGTATTTATATGTGTCTACCCTGTGCACGGACCAAGGAATTGAGAAAGGAAAACAGAACGAGAAAGGAAAAGAACTTGGAAGAATGTCATGGAATGTGGGCAGAGCTAGCCGTTGTGAGAGAGAATAGTGTTAGGAGGTTCGAAAGAGAAAGAAGATACACACGGTAAGCGAACCAAGGTAAAAGAGATGGGTCTGGTGATCAAGAGAAAGGCGGAATGAGAATAACGATGATCACCTTGCCAGTTGTCAAAGTGTGAAGAGAAGAGGAAAAGAACAAGGCAATGAAAGAGAAGGAAAATCGTAACAATGCCTGCCATCATATTCACAATACTGTGAAAGATGTTACCTTGGCAGTTGAATTTCAGCAGGTACTATGACTCTGTTCATTTCCCATTGTAAACAAAGGCTAATCTTGAATATCACTAGATGCTACTGTATCTATGCTTAAGCCCATTATCAAACTTTTCAGCAAGTCAATGAATGCAGTGGCACATCTCTGGAAGGAGCAATGCATCAGAGCTGAAGATGAAAAGGTCAATATATATGTTGCAGAAGATTGGGAAGACTCATTTTGGAACCCACTGGCTGGCCACTGCTTTGCTTGAATAGTGTTTTCTCAACATACACAATCTTGTTGAGAAAAATGATATCAAGTTCAAGATAATACCAGTAGTATGCTGACTGATAGTTATGACTTGAGTATAACTCATGCCCCATTTGATTCTAGAACAAAAAGGTTCAAGAAATGTTTCTAAGTTGACATTAGACTGTGATAATGGAGCACGACATGTAAATGTATATCAGTATAGTGGCACTGTTTGTTTGTTTGCTTTGGGCCTTAGAAGCTGCACATGCAAATGCTTCTGATGTCTTTGTTTTTTGGCTTGTGATTGGGGCAACACTCAAAGATCTATTTGCCAAAGGCCAAAACAAGACAGGAATACCTTTGTCTCTTAAGCAACATGTGATGAATGTCTACAATACCTGTTGAAAGAAGTTTTTTGCTAATGAAGTGTATTTTACAGCATTTGCCTTGGATCCACATATGTATATATCATCTGTCATTTGCAACATACTAGTATTGAATACTCTTCTTACTAGGCTATCCACTGTCTGACTTCCTTATAAAACCCACTCTCACACCAACTACCATTTGGATTCCACCCCAAAATCCATTTAGCAGTGGGACTCTACCCACATTCTCAAAACATGCAATACCTCATCAATGAGCTTTTGAACAAGTTAAGGAATTTCTCAAGAAATGGCTCAGGATCATGCTCAACTACCATGAAACTCATCCAGACACTCAAGATGAGCTTTCACCCATTGTGCAGGAGATTGGCTTTGCTGGTATTGTTGAAGAATTCCACTGTCAACATGAGTCTTATTGGCAGAATGAATGGCAGTTCAATATCCCTGTATTCAACAATGACCTGTATACATGGTGAAAAACACTACAAGCACATCCTCATGTGTGGGTTCTTAGTGTGCATCATATCTTTCTGTTTCTCATCCTAATTCCAAGTAACTGTACTAGATCCTTGCCACTAAGATATTTGCTATTCTTGTCAATTCAATGCCTGATGAATGGACAGGTTCAACTCTTACTTGGTTAAACTCACTTCTGCATGCAAGCCAAAATGCCCAAATTCTCATCAACATGATCCAGATTGGACAGCACTATAGAGAAACTCAATCAGTATGTTGCTTTTTACTGGTGCACCTTACTAGTCATTTGACACATGTAGAAAAAAATGGGCCCAAAGGAACCCTACTGTCCCATTGTCAAGTTCTATGATATGGACAGTGAACTCATACAGGCAGTATCACTTGGGAGAAAAAAGGACACTGTGGTAAGTGATTTGAACAGTGCAGCTACAGACTATCTGGCCAATGCAATGAGTGGTAGTAAGAGTGATGAGTCCAAAGATGTGGAGTCTGTGGGTGATGTGCTAGCATCAGACCAAGAGCTAGTAATCAGGATAGTGGGTTTACTGGCAGATGAAGAGGTGTTGATTGACAGTCCATTACTTTGTGATTTGCTAGCCACAGAGCCAGTGGCTAGCAATCCCTTATAGAAGCCTTTGGCTGCTGTTGCAAAAACAACTGCTGACTGTGCCCCCTCAACTGTGAAACACAACTCTACTGTGAAGTTCAACTAGGGCTTCTGATTTTTCACAAATTTTCACTACAAAGGATTTATTCACAGTGCGAAAAAGTCTTTTTCACTAGTTAATAACAGGCTAGTTAATAACAGCTGTGTAAAAGTGACTTGAACCACCAGATTAATTTACAGCAGTGGAAAAGTCTGGCTGACTTTTCAACTGAGCCCTATCTCCAGTGACCTTTCCCTGATATTATATTGGGGCTTTTTCCAAGCAGGTGGCATCTTTGAATGCCCTTATACTGCTTCACCTTTTCACCTGGTACTACTAGGTGATTGTTGACCTCAATGAGGTCAATACCCTGAAACACACTGGCACCTTGACCACTAGAATACCCACTTTGGCCCAGTGAACTTCTCTCTATTGGCACTAAACCTGCCAACATTGGTCAACTTGTAGGTGGTCCCACAATATTCATGCACATCAAGGATTCTTCCATTTTCAATGTCATTGACAAACTGTACAAGAATGAATGGGTGCACTTTGCCTGCCATGCATTCTGAACCAGTGGGAAGTTGGAACCATTTGAAGCTGCATTCACTCTCTATGACTTTACAATCCAGCACATTAACTAATGCAACTTGGAGAACCCAGAATTTGCATACCTGTTTGCTTGCCATATGACTGTTGGATATCAAGAGAGTCTAGATAATGTTACGGTTTTTCCTCTCAATCCTCGTATGCTTCCTACTCGGTGGACTATTAGTCACTTTCTTCATCCTTTTTTGGTACTTCATACGTTGACTCATCCGTTTTATGCTTTGTCCGATCCAACTTGGATATTCTCTCAACATTCTCTTTTCACAGCCTAACCTGTGTCTTCCCTTTGATAGTCACATTCCGCAGTCAGCCACATAATCTCTCTTACGATAACTCGGTGTCGATACTTCCCCTTCACTTTCTTCTTCGGGGAATTATCTCTTTCCTCTTTTACTTTTTCTTGGTCTGTGCTTGTACCTTATGAAGTATAAGTACTCATACGTCTCTCTTGTATTCCTCAGTCTTGATCTGCACAATACTAGTGTACAATCAAGTCCAGCCCTTGAGACTCTAAAGTCTATCCTCATCCTCATCTTGCTTCAGGAAACCCCTAAGCGACCTTTATCCCTTGTAGTCCTTGTCTCACTCCAGGTAACCCCTGAGTAATCTCTTGTCCTCCTTCGTTCCTCTGGAGTTGGTCTCTTCATGAGTATCACTTGAGGCAACCGGTTTAAGAGTGGAACCCATTGTGTATGCTACGCATAACAAAAGATCAAGACTATTTTTGGTCCCACCTTTTATGGTGTAGGACCCGCCCACTACCACCACGAGTCGATCATCTAGATTTGGACTCCACTGCGATCATGACACTGACAGCGACATTGAAATCAATGCCCCTGAAGAACAACTGCCCCACAGAAGCCATCGCCACCACAGACCACAAGCCACGTACCCTAGTATCACTCAGAGAACTGCTGTTTTCATTCACCCCTCGATGCCACCGCCAACGACTCCACAGCTTGCCATCACCACCCCACCACAGCCTACTACTGCCATGTCCTCCCATGCCTCAGAACTCAAAGTGGCTCTCCCTGCTGACTTCTCTGGAGAACCTACCGATGCCTCCAGATGGATCAAAGCTATGAAAGCCTACTTCGCTCTCAACGGGACTCTTTATATAACCAACAATGATAAAATCATGACCACCCTTAACAAGATGTCTAAGGGAAGAGGCGCCTCCTTTGCCGAAATGTGGTATGACAAGATGGCCGACACCACCATCTCCACAGGAAAGACTTTTAAGGAGTTCGCTGACAACTTTGAATCCATGTTCTATCCTTTTGACACCAAAGCCACCGCCCACCTAGAACTATCCAAACTCGTCCAAAGAACATCTCACCTCTCGAACAGAACCATCAATGATGGTTTCCAGCAATACATCACCGACTTCCAGAATCTCTCATGCAAGGCTGGCATCACTGACGATGTCACCCTCATTGACCAGTTCTCCCTCGGACTCAACCAACGAATCACTATCATGATACTCTCCATGGCCGCCATTCCTACCACCATCACCAAATGGATTGACCAAGCAAAGGTCTTCCATGCACAGAAGATGCGCATCCTTGCCCTTCATGGGGGATGAACTCCCTCAACATTTACCCCTCGCCCTACCAGAGATCCCAATGCCATGGACATTGACTCTATTTCCATCGCCAAGTTGACTCCCACTGAATGTGCCAAATGCTTCAGAGAAAACCTGTGTTTCCACTGCCGACTCCCTGGTCACAATGCTCAGAACTGCTGAAAGTTTCCCAGAACCCCCACCACCCCCAGACGTCCACAAAACGTTTGTTTCACCGAAACCTCTGCTTCCGTACCCCTAGCCCTCTGATCTACGCCATCCATCGCCGCCATCGCCAATGCCAATCCCCTCAATGAATACGTCAACTCCCTGAAAACATCTGGAAAAGGAGAAAAGGAGATCCTTTCCATCCTCAAGATGTGCTATGAAGAACCAACAGAAGAAGTTCAGTCTGTTCCTCCTGAGTGTATCCAAGCTGCAAAGGATTTTTAAAAAGGGAAGCCACCTCGATGTCTTCTTCCCTTTATGCCGATCATGTACTTGTAGCACAAAACGACAATAGAACTATGTGTCTCCCCGTTCAGCTACATGGAAAGACAAAAACCATTAACACCGATGCCCTCATCGACTTGGGAGCAACTGGAAACTTTCTCAACCCCTGACTTCTTCCATTGGGCGATTTCAAGTTATCTCGCCTCACACAACCACTCATTACCTACAACATAGATGGAACCACGAATACCAAAGGATCCATTTTATGGAAAGCCACAATCAAGATCTCTGCCTCTGACCTCTCTGACACTGTCTCCTTTCTGATACTCCATCTTCGCCACCCCCATGTTATACTCAGCCTACCCTGGCTCCAGAAATGGAACCCGACCATTGACTGGAAAAACTTCACTCTTGACTTTGACTCCCTTCCCCAGTTAACAAACACCCTCGCCTATGGTACTCTACCCTTCCTAGATCCAGATCTAGACATTGCGACCACCTTCGCTTCTCGATATCCTCTTGGGGTCAAGAGGCCTCTCTGTGAGTGTCCTCCCCCAACTGGGTACTCCGAAGAAAACATCGCCAAGATCACTATCTCCACAGAATTGCTCAAACCAAGAAACCCAAGGAAATACCTATCCCTGAGTTCTGCTTCAACTTCACAGACATCTTCACTGAGTCGACCCACAACCAACTACCCCCACATCAACCTTTTTACCATGAAATTGACCTCAAAGATACCTTCGTTCCTAAGATCGCTAAGGTCTATCCACTAAACCCCTTGGAAAAAGAAACTTGTCAGGCATTCATTGATGAACACTTAAAGACCGGTCGCATTGTCCCCTCGAAATCCCCACAAGCCGCCCCTTTTTTCTTTGTTCCCAAGAAAGATGGAACTCTTCGCCCTTGCCAGGATTACTGATATCTAAACAGTCACACCATCTGCAATGCTTATCCCCTACCTCTGATCACAGAACTCATTGATGACATGAAAGACGCAAATTTCTTTACCAAGTTCAACATCTGATGGGGGTACAACAACATTTGCATTAGAGAGGAAGATCAATGGAAAGCCACCTTCATCACCCCCCTTGGTCTATTTGAACCCACCATCATATTCTTTGGCTTTTGCAATGCACCTGCCACTTTCCAAGCCTTCATGAACTATATCTTCACCGATATGATCCTCGAGCGCTGGCTTAAGATCTACATGGACGACCTAGGCATTCATACCCATGGAACTATAGAACTCCATCATGAACAAACTTGCCATGTCCTCCTCTAACTCTAACCTAAGCACTGAATCTTACGGACCATCCTTCTCATCACCGCCCCCTGATATCATTGATGACAAAGAAGAATATGAAGTGGAGGCTATTCTTTCCCACAAAGTCCCCATCAATCGACAGAAGTACCTAACCGCATGGAAGGAGTACTCTGCCTCCAAGAATATCTGGGAACCCAAATCAAATCTCTGTCACTCTGCCTCAATCCTTCGTGAATATAAACGACTCCATCACCTCTAGTCTGCAGAATTCCAACCACTACAATCCCCACTCAACAATATGTCCATTCCTACTCTTCCTCCTACCGCTGCCCAACACCACCCTGAATACTTCAATGATGACTACCAAGCAATTATCTCGTTCCTCCAAGACCCCACCCTCTCTATGATCATGTCCCACCTCATAGACTCAGACTCTCTCATTGCCGCTCTCCATACCGCTTTTCTCCAGAATTCTACCCTTTTTCTTCACCTCCCAGTCATGGAACAGGCTGTCTGGGAACAAGCATTTCTCCCTCATGTTCTGATGATCCTCTGACATGCCTTAACCAGTCAAAGGGCTGCTCTTCTATGCGCGTTCAAGGAAGCAAACATCAACGACATTCTAATCTGTACTGAACATCATTTCTGCACCCATCCACCATTACCCCCTCCTCTACCTGTTCGCCCTCATGTCACTGTCCCTGCTCTGGCCCAAACCGCACTGAATCCCATTATTCCCCTCCAAGTTCCTCGCCATATCCCGATTTCTGCTGAGCGTTCCACGATCCTGATCCCTTCTCCCATCCATGTATCCCCGACTTCCTCCACCCTTACTGAATCTGACTCCAATGAGACCGTGACCTATTACTCCCCCACTCCTGCCCCCACCTTCACTCGTGTCACTACCAACTGGCAGGGCCAGCTGATCCATTGCACTTCCATCCCTTCCGCATTCCAATCCCCCATCTTAAACAATGAGGACGCCCTCATCGAATCAATCGTGCATGGTCCACTTCACACACCACCTCTTGAATGCCAATTATCCCCTAACACACTCCATGGCATCTCCCCCAGCATGGCACAATGCGAACTCGACTCTCGCCATGAAAACGTTATGTACTCTCATACCATCTCTCCGTTTGAAGACCCCTTCCACACTAGCTACTGGTACCCCGTCAATGAGGAACTCACCAAGGAGCTATGCTTGCACTTGGATTTCAATGGGATCTTCGAGGAATCTTGTGTCATAGTCGATCCTAGGGATGCCAAACTTGTAGGGAACACAGTTTACAGTGGGTGGTCGGACAGTGACTGACAATCAAAGCACAGGAGTAAGCAAAGACCTGGTGGTCTTCAGCATGAACAGGGGGTAATGTTATGGTTTTTCCTCCCCATCCTCTTTTGCTTCCTATTAGGGGGACTACTAGCTGCTTTCTTTGCTCTCTTTTGGTATTTCGTACGTTGACTCATCCGTTTTACGTTCTGTCCGATCCAACTCAGATACTTCCTCGATATTCACCTTGCACAGCATAACCTGTGTTTTCCCTTTGATCTTCACATTCCACAGTCAGCCACATAATCTCTCTTACGATAACTCAGTGTCGATACTTCCCCTTTACTTTCGAACTTGCCCACCTCCTGAAATATGACGTCCGTCTATCCACCACCTACCACCCCCAGACTAACGGTCAAACTGAACGAAACTATGACATCTACGATCGTGAACTCCTCGCTGTTATCCTCACATTGGATGAATGGAAGCAATACTTACGTGGCACTGCCCACCCCATCACTATCATTACCAACCACAAGAACCTATCCTATATCAAAGACCCCTGTAAACTCTCTCACCATCAAGCCTGCTGGTCGTTATTCTTACAGGACTTTGATCTCGTCTGGCAAGTTACCCCAGGTACTCATATGGGTTCCGCCAATGCTCTTTCATGACGCGATTCTATTGACACCTCCTCCGACAACACTGATGCTTCTATCATCCCTGACCCTGTTGTCATCAACGCCCTTGACACCACGCTCGCTCATCACATTCAATCGTCCACGCCATCTGACCCCTTTGTTCTGAAAGCTCTCGCTGCTCTTGATGAGGGATCTCCCCTCTTTTCTCACGCCTCCCTTTCCGACTGGCACCCCTATCTCCCATCGTTTCTATGACATCACTACTGTTCAAGCAGCTGTCCTGCAACCTCATCACCGACCTTTCCCCGTCCGATGGCCATGACTCTATTTTGGTCGTGGTTGACCACAGCCTTATGAAGGGGGTAATTCTCATCCCTTGTTCGAAATCCATTGACACAGCAGGGATTGCTCATCTTTTCTTTGAAAACGTGTTCAAACGCTTCGAACTCCATGACTCTCTTATCTCTAACAGAGGACCACAATTCGCCTCTGCCTTCACCAGAGAACTCACCCACCTCCTGAAATACAATGTCCGTCTATCCACCACCTACCACCCCCAGACTGATGGTCAAACTGAATGAACCAATCAAGAACTAGAAACCTATCTCTGTATCTTTTGCACCAACAATCCCCACATCTGGGCACAATCACTATTAGCTGCGGAATTCCATCACAATTCTGCACTACACAGCTCCACCAAAAGATCCCCCTTTTCATTACTCTATGGCTATGAACCATGCTCCTACCCCATACTCGGCAAAACCTTCCTCCCCGCCCTTGAAAATCGACTCTCCAACCTCGATGAAGCTTGTAAGGAAGCTTTTGCTGCCCACGAGTCTGCACGAAGGATCATGTCTGCATGAACCACCTGCCGATTTACTCCCTGGAAGGTCGGAGATAAAGTATGGCTCGAGGCGACTCACCTCCGCCTCAAGTACTCATCAAGGAAACTCACGCCCAAACATCACAGTCCCTTTGAGATTACTCAGGTACTATCTCCACTCACATACAAACTTCGCCTACCCCCCACCTGGAAGATACATGATGTATTCCATGCCTCCCTCCTATTTCCCTTCCGCAGTACCAAATCTTACAGACCATCCTTCTCACCACTGCCCCCTAATATCATTGATGACAAAGAAGAATATGAAGTGGAGGCTATTCTTTCCCACAAAGGCCCTATCAATCGACGGAAGTACCTAACTGCATGGAAGGGGTACTCTGCCTCCAAGAATACCTGGGAACCCAAATTAAATCTCCGTCACTCCGCCTCAATCCTTTGTGAATATAAACGACTCCATCACCTCTAGTCTGCAGAATTCCAACCACTATGATCCCCGTTGGAGTTTATAATCCATTTATGGTAATGATTACATAAGCTTAGAGCGGACCACTTAGAGTTTCCTTGCTACTGTAGGTTCTCTAGTGTTTACTGAGTTCCTACAGAGTATTTCAATAGGTTATGAGCCCTGCCTGTGCTCAGTAGAACCTCACTCACTCACATCGACTCAAAAATGGCTGTCGGCATTGAGGACGAAGACGGTTCCCTGGTATGGATACCAGAACTGCAAGAAATCCTCAGACTTGAGCCAGATGGCCGAAACTGGACAGCATATCACGAGACACTCGAACGAGTAGTGCGCGAACTGGGTACACCAGACCAGTACCTATGGTGCACCATTCACCTGTCTATCCCACCTTCTGTTTTCCCGCACATTTCGCAACTCAGAACGGCACGCGAAACACTTAAAAAGCTTACAAGTCTATTTGAGAGGACTACGGAGCCTACAGTACAGTGCGGGAACCAACAAGAACGCGAGAAAAAGGTCGGGAATGCGACCAGCGGACCAGAAGTCGAACAGTCACAACACCGGAGGCGTCGCGAACACCCACGCGACAAATCAAACTCCACGAAGAGAGTCGAAAGGGCAGATGAAGGGGGCAAGAAGGCTGAGGTAGCAGGCATGCAAGCTGAGCCG
>JBBPNZ010000765.1:0-14194 GCA_038091195.1 Phylloporus rhodoxanthus | reverse complement strand
ACGTCCCGTTCTCTCTCACGACGGCTAACCTTACCCGCGTTCCACGACATTCGTCGTTATTCTTTTCCTTTCTCGTTCTCATTTCCTTTCTTGGTTCCTTGGTCCGTGCGCAAGGCAGACACGTATAAATACCTTGTTAAGACCTATGTACACCTTAGTCTTGAACTGCGCAATACTAGCGTATTATCAAGTCCTCATCCTTGCGACTTCTCAGTCGAACTCTTAGTCTTCGTCTCGCTCAAGGAAACCCCCTTGATCGATCCTTGTCTTAGTCTCGTTCCAGGAAACCCCTGAACGACCCCCGTCCTCGTCTTCGCTCAAGGAATCCCCTTGACCGAATCCTCGTCCTCCTCGTTGTCTCTTGAGTTGGTCTCTTCGTGAGTATCACTCGAGTCAGCACGTTTAGGAGCCTCGCCCCTTGTATACGCTACGTGTAACAGTAGGTTCTCTAGTGTTTACTAAGTTCCTACAGGTATATCTAGTATCTAGGCTAATATACATAGTGTTTACTGAGTTCCTACAGAGTATTTCAATAAAGGGCTCACACTTTATATAAGGTCACTGCCAGGAAGCTATCCATAAATAAACTTGTTGTGAATAGGCGAAATCCAGAAATCTGTGCACTAGTATGGTGCTATCGTATGTGTTGTGCATACTGTAATTACACAATGTGTGTCAGCAGTGAGTCATAACAATTGTGGAAAAGGTAACCACATGCGGCAACATATGTACAATGTCATAGCCTTCACTTGAGCTAATTCAATGCTGGTGGGGATGGCAGCAGGCCAACAATCAGGTTGAAGGCTCAGAATAGAAGCTGGATGATGATGAGGCAGATGAAGCACATGTAACAAAATAGGCCAGCAGTGATGAACATGGTTGGATAGCCTGGTTATACAGGTGCTGGCAAACTCTGGTATGTGATGTGGAGGATTAACCCCAATGGGGGAGGATGAGGGAACAGACCAAGAACTGAGCAGACAAGAAGGAAGGTGAGAGAGTGTGATGCTATAGATGAACTTTGGTTGTGGACAAAAAAAGCAATTCCTGATGACAGCAAAGACAAGCTCACATCATTGTAGGGAATTGGATCAGCATGCTCAGTTAGAATGTCATTCGGAGATTAAATCAAATGAGTTAAGATGATAGAAAAGGGTGAACAAGTGAAACACTAATGGCTGAATAAATGAGGCAATAATGTGAACAGTTTAGTGAATAGCTAGCACCAGAAACCAGAGAGGGGAGGTTAGAGGCAGATAGGAGCACAGGTGAATGGGTAATATAGGGTGGGTGCAAGGTGTGGGCCACCAAGCAAGGTGGTGTGCTGGAGAAGTTTAACAAACTTGCAAACAAGTGGGACATGTATGGCTACCTCATATTTTACTCTTGTCACTCTCATTCCCATTCCCATTCCTATCATCTTCCTTGTTCTTGTTGTTCTTGTTGTCCTTGTCCTTGTTGTTCTTGTTCTTGTTGTTCTTGTTCTTGTTGTCCTCATCCTTATTGTCCTCCTCATCCCTGTCCCTGCCCCCATCCCTGTCCTCATTCCCATTCTCTCTTTTCTGGAACTCTTCATCAACATTCTGAATGTGTTCTCTACCATGTTTGAGGTTAGCATAACCTACACCTCCTTGCTTCCCAACATACTGATCACTCTCATTCATATTCTCATCAGCTTTTATGACAAGTGCAGGAATCTGACCCCTGACATCAATGGCGAGATGGCTGACACCAATCCCTGCAAATTGAGTAAACATGTCTTGGTCTACAAATCTTCATGGATGGTTAGCTTCAGGTTAGCTTAGACACTTAGAAACATATGTTAGGACCCACATATTAACATAGAATCCAGCCCAGTTGTCTACTTCACCTGAAAGTCTGGCTAATAAAGGTCCCTCTGGCAGGAGGTCACAAGAGCAACCTTCTGAGAATACTGGTATCAAATGACATCCCTGAATAACCAGCAAAGGGTCTAGAAATCTGTTATATCCAGGAATTCACACTAAGTTCAACTCTGACACTCTGCTCTCATGTCTACCAACTCCAGAGCACTTTCGCCCAAGAAGCACTTAGGAGTTCCTGGAGATCCTTCTTATATCTTTCTTCATTCTATTTCTTGTACCTTGACCCTTTTGTATTAGTCTCGCCTTTTAGATTCGACTGCAGCTGTGTCAACTGCAGACACAGCTCTGGCTTACTTTTCCTCTGTCTTTGCCTCCATCCATATGCAAGTATTTTCCTAACTCTGCCTCCATATATAAGCCCTCTGTACTTGATACTTGTACTTCAGTTTGAATATCACATTAGACTTACTTCTCCTACTCCAACCCCTCTGACTGACTTATTCATGCTTCATGTTGAGTTCTTACTCCTCCATTTGACCAACTCTGAAATATGGGACCAGCATGAAGACAAGGGTGCACCACATACGGTGAAGCCAAGTTCCATTCGCTCCTAACTCTGGACTTCCTTGGAGTTACCTCTGGAGTAAAACCGGTCTTAACAGAATCCAAATAGTACATGGTCAGCTATGTTCAGGACAAATCCTACCTTTGGTAGATGTGCTTTCTTGAAGGCCCATTTACTCTGTTGGTCTATGTATCCCAAGCTAGTGGACTAAGAGCACTTCCATATTATGCCTTGACCAAGTAATGCCATTGTGACAGAAAAAAACCTGGATATGGAATGTGTGAATTACATGTGCATACCAGAATGGGTGCTGTTCATCTCTTGATAATATCATAACTACATCACTGCACCTAGTTCATATTGTGTTGTAGTCTTGGCATATGTTGTATGTCATGTAGTTGATTCGCAGAAGTTTTGAGTCCATGACAGAATTGAGGTTGCCAAATTCAATGTTGTTCTGTTGGTCTGGGGTGAAGATCTGCTCATCTCCTTCATAGTCCAGACTGAGTAATCTTGACAGCAGATGGTCTTTGAGGTTCTGCATGAAGTTCAGCTATCATTCAAATTATTAATCAGAATACTGAAACTTGGAGAATATTTTTACCTTCATTGCAGAGTCTGTCTGATGCTCCTGAAGGAGCTGCAGGAGATTGAAAACATTGTCCCTTCAGGGGGCTTTGGCCATGGAATGATGGAGCTGTGGGGACTGATCAATATAGTGTTCTGTTTCGAGCTCTGGACTGTCTAAGTTGAGTTGTTGCCTGAGAAGAGTTCCTTGTCTCTTCTGCTTTGAAAATTGTGCCATGATATCCTTCTTGTTGGAGCTTCAATAAACCCTTTTGATGACTTTGTGTGCTTGTTTGCCCTTAATAAGTCTGTGGTCAACAATCCCTTTCTAGGTATTTCCACAGCCCACTCACCACTTGTGTACTGTATGAATTCATTGTCCCAAACTGATGGATCACTGTTTCATAGTCCTCTAGAGTGTGGAATTTGTAGGTGTTGATATTCAATATCTTGCATAGGGCTCCAGAGGTCGCTGGTTTCTGTTGTTGTTCAGATTGCAGGTTGGAAATCTCCCTCTTACATTGTGTGGCTGATTCTTGTGGTAGTTCTTTCATATTGAAGGGTTGACAAGTGACTTGCTAAAACCTGTGTGTTTGTGTACCAAGCCAGTGTAGAGCTTGGCACAGTGGGGCAAGGATGTCTTTAGTGTGGAGTCTAAGTTTAGCGAGGAATTGCCATTTAGCAAGGTGAAAGAGCAGAGTTTGAACAAGTTTGTTATGCTTGGGTGGCAGCAGGCCTTTGAAGACTGGCATGGCACACTGTTTGGTGTATGGGATGTCTAGTAAGTAATGTGGATAAAGGTATAGTGCATCACACCTGAAGGATGTCCTCAAAAAACCATGCTGGATGATGAGTGAGGTCTGCAACATTGTCTGAGAATGGCTGAATACATTTTAGTCTGAAAGAAGGAACAGTTTTGAATCTGCCATGATGCAACCCCATTAGTGCTTGTATACTCACATGCAAGAGTACATACCTATGTATCATTGACCACATGTATACGAGAGGGATCAATGGCATATAAGATTTGGAACAGGTGTTTGAGCACTGACTTCAAAATCCCTAGATTAAACTTGTGCAGTATATCTATGACAAGTGAGGAGAAGGTACTAAAGCCCATGGGTGATAGGTGCTCCATAAATGCATTCTATTAAAATTGAGTGTTGTAGAGGGAGAGGTTTGAAATACTTGCCATTGTTGGTATGAGAGACTTTTCCTTTAGAATATGTATGCTCCACTATAACACTCCTCAAAGTCTTACCAAAATTATATATAGCTTGCCAAGCATTGAGGACCTTCTGAAGAAAGTGTGTCCAAAGTTGGGAGGTTCTGGCAGCCAGATTTGTAAGAAAGCCAAGTTGGTGGAACATAAAACTCTGCACTAGACATCATGGACAGGGGCATAAGCCTTTGTCTCGGATAGTTGCTAGAATAATTCTGAGATTGATTGTTAGCATGTTATAGGTGATTGGAATATCATATAACAACAACAACATACTTCTCAGGATAATCAGCAGAATATGTGAATATTCTAGGATATACTCGCTGAGTTACACCATTGAAACACCTAACAATGATACCATTTTTATATGCCTTGACAAAATTGCCATTGAGTAGGATTCACCAGATTGTGTGCACAAGCTCACGCTTGCAGTGGATGAGAAGGTCCTTGTTTTTTTTTTTGCCTGATAGTGAGGATATGAAGCTGTGGAGCACTTGAGGAATCTACAGTTTGCATTATCAGCAAGATAATGCATAGTGGTTTCATGAATTTCTACTAGTGGGATAAAAGCAAGAGGATGGCACACTCCACCATGGGGTGTCTGTTGACAATACTTTGACAGGTTGCCAAAGTAGAGATAGATTGGCCAAGCAGAGACTTGGCCAATCTGTGCCAGCTGTGTAGAATCTGACCAAAACATAAGGCCTGCTATTACCCTCTCTAGCTCACAGCCATCTGGTCTTTTTTGTCTTATAATCTTGTCATGAGCTTCATTCCAGGCATCTGATGTGTAAAGCTCATCATATACTCACTGTACTTGGCCACTGAGAGGAGACCACCAGACCTGTAGGTCTATGTGTAAGATTGAATGAACAGCTTAGAGAAAGAAGGGCCCCTTACCTTTTTGAAAGGAGTGAGATGGAACTGCTTTGTTGATGCTTTGGCAAATACATTGTGAATTATGTCTAGGATGGGCCAGTGATAAAACCCCTCGATGGTAAATCACTGACCATTGCCTGCTTGACTCCACTCCTTTATTGGGACAAGAATGTCCACAGGGGTCTGATGCCATTTGTCCTTGCTGAGTAAGTTGCCTGCGACTGAAGCTTGCTGTTCCATATGCATACTCTCTGTATGAGTGTCAAATCCTTTCAGTTCTTCAAGGTTAAAGTTTGGGGCCTAGAGAACATCATACACTAGTCTATTCACCTCTGGCAAGGACTTATCATAACTCCTGGTGAAAATCCAACTCATGAGATGCCAGATGGACATGTTCTTCCAAGGCCATGGGGATAGTGCCACTTGAGGTGCATCATCTGGTTGAGAGGAAGGGATGCATATGAATGTACAGTAGATAGATCTTCAGAGGACAAGAAGGAGTCTGGGTCTTAAGACAGATGGTGACAATAGTCATGAGCTATGCCAAACTGGTTGAATTGTGTGTGGAATGAGTCGTAAATGATCAAAACTACACATTTGATCATGGAGGTAGAGGGAGCAGGGGGATCTGGTGTGATAGGAGGTTCAGGGAGGAGGTTATGATATCTTGCAGGCAGCCTACAGGTCCATGACCTGGGGGGCTGCTGAGATGATGAGGCTGTAGGTTGGTCTCCAGGAAGGTTGACTAGCTCTTCATGTGACATGGAATAGAAGGGTGATTGACTGCAAGACTCATCATAGGATTTGGAGGGATTGTTACAGGGTTGACCAGCAGGTTCTGCCTCTAATTTGAGGGTAAGGGGAGAGTGTAGTTGACAGTTTACTGCATCTTGTGACTAAGGGGAAGGGTAGGATGATTGAGTGTCAATAGTGGATAGTTTAGCCCTCTTTGCAGGTGGCTTGATAACTTGTAGCCTTTCTTGTAACCAAGTGTGCAGGGCCAGATGGGAAGGACATGTCAGCTGATGATGCAAGAGAGCCCTGGAGGAGTTGAAGGTTCGACTGCAAGCATCCCTGCACTTGTACATCAAATTGAAGGGGGGGGGGGGGTTGGGGTTGGAATAATAATGATGTGACATGAGGAGAGGGTGAGGGTAGGATGGGTTATATGGTGAATTAACAGCACATGTGCACTGTGTCCATCTGGTGAGCAGGAGCCAACATGTGGGCTGCATGTATCTAGTGTGTAAGCTGCATGTTATCTAGCAAGAGACAGAGCCTTTGCCTTCTTCCCTATCCAATGTGGTTAGTTTGTGCATTCATTTGTAATCTAAACACTTAGTGCATCTTGTACAAATACTCAACCAAAAATGTGATTAGCATATATACAAACATGGGTGATGATTATGTCCAACATCAAATATGTAAACACAGCAGAATGCACAGTGAACATACTAAATGGGGTGGCAGGCAAGGAAAGCAAACTGCATGAAATTAATTCATTGATGGTATTTGAGGGGAAAGGCATGTGGAACAATAGGAGGCTGACTGAATCAATCAAAGAATGACTACATGTAGAAAAAAAGTGTGCAGAATAAGATCTTGTATACTGCCTGTTGGGCTATATTGCTGCCACTAGTCACAAATGCATAGAGACTGGAATGTGTGCTAGGCCAACCTGAGAGGAGCATACAGAAGCTGTTGAAAACAAGCTGATTTTGGTAAACAACATCCGTGAACCCCAGGTCTCCCCCTTGCTGAGGCAATAAACCCTTTCATATCATCTCTCCATATCACCCCAGCCACATGCATGCAAGCAGGCTAAAATGCACCTTGGGAGCTTTGGCCCATAGTTCTGGGACCATCATGCAGTCCAGCACATGTAGCTCATGTTGGAAACCCAGTTCAAACAACTCCCAAAGAATAGCACAAACAAGGTGGATAGGGAGGTTGGTGAGGGAAGAAAGTGGGAGAGTTTGGCTGTGCCATTCAACTAACTCCTTAGAATTTAAGATAGATCCCTGCATCATGTAAATGCCATTAGCAAAAAGATCAGCAAGTTCTTTCTGATGAAGTTGGGCCTTGGTGTTTGCCTTAGCTTGGCTATTTGAAGGTCCACCTTTGTTCTTGGGCAGGTTCCATCATGACCTAATGAGGAAGTCCTGCCACTGCTGTAAGAAGGGATATTGGGCAGCAGTTACATACTTCCTCAAGTCAATTGAGCCAGAATTGTTGAACACCTAATCAGTTTGCCATAAATAAAGCCCGCCGCTCTGGTGTGCCACCTGAGATCAGTAGCATAGGCTTGGGCACACAATACCCTGGATCTTTCACACAGCACTTCACCCTCAAGGGATTTCTGTCTGCTCATTTCATGGCCTGTTCCCACAGAGGGAGTGCAAAAGGCATCTTGGGGAGGTCTAGGTCCAACCACTTGTTGTGGCCACTTTCTTCAACACAATAGTATGATCAGATTGAGAAACTTGTTATGGGACCAATTGATACATACTTGGATTAGGGCATCCCTGAGCACTGGATTGTTGCACTGCCTGCTTCCTCACCTTTTTCTTTATTTGAGTGACAGTCTTAGCTTTGCCAGCTTGAGAACAGCCTGAAGCACTTGTTGAGGTTACTGGCATTGAAACAGCCTCATAAAACAGACAAGATTGGGCATGGCAGTCTTTGCCCCCTAAGCTACAATGCAAGAGACAGAAAGGTTGTACCAGCTTGTGTGGCACGGAGAACTGAGCATGGATGATGTGATTGGGGAGTGTGTATGTGACTGGCTTTTTGATAATTGTGGTGGATGTAATGGAGAAGTCGGAATGAATGTACCACACTGGTACACCTGCATAAAACAGCTTGTTGCAAATCCTGCTGTTCTTGGTGAAGCAACCCATTCAATCCATGCAAAGTGGGTAGGGTGTGATGTTAGGGTTATTGATATGAGGTTGGACAGTCTCATGGTAGTCAAGGAAGGTGATGATGTTAAGGAAGAGTCATTGAGCCTGGGCAACAAGTGCCATAATATTGCACCATCACAGGGGTTTACCCATTATCTTGTATATGGAGTAACAGAAGTTAAGGAATAGCCTGAGTAACATGTCTTGGTCATTTCCCTAAGTCTTCTTCCATATATGTATCATAATGTCACTAGGCAATGTTGAGCAACCTGAGCAAGCCCAAAGACTATTCCTGCTTGAGTTTCCTAGCTACTTCTTCTTCTACAGATATTGTATCAATGTCATCAAAAGTGGGTGTGTACCAAGCCCATGTGAAGTCATCAGGGGCATGGTGAGACTCTGGCTGAGAGATGCACATAGCATACATATATTTCTTGGCATATTCTTGGGGCCACTGGAAGCAGTCAGCCATGCCCAATTGTCCATCAGCACAAGTGCACAGCTCTTTGTCATTCACGTGAGGTTCGGGGATGAAAGTTACATTTGGGGTGGTGATTACATGGCACTTACTACAGGTTGCAATTGCCTTGGCATCCAATGCAGAGAAAGGGACTAGGTGAGTCAATAAGATGCAAAAAATGGCTAAGGTATGAGCTACATACAGTATGTCCATCTGGCCTGGACTGAGGGCAGAATTGTGTAAGAGTGGTAATCATGATGGAGAGAAGGGGAGAACGAGGGAGAGAATGGATAAGGAGATGTGAAGGAGGGGAGTAAAGGTGGGAGGTAGGGAGTGTGAGCAAATATAGCAGGGACCTTCAATTTAAATGGATCAGCATAAAAGAGACAGATGACAATATATGAGAGGTGGATAACCAAGAAAGGAACCTAGAAGGAAAGGGGAGACATTCCAACAAGTATTTAACCCCACTGTCACTTGATGTGAGGTGGTGATGGGGCAACTCTATGGATGCAAAGTCCAAGAACATTCTCAGCATGATACAAAGTCAGCTGTCAAGGAGGGTAAGCAGCACAAAGCCTACTCGAGGAGGCAAGGACAAGGCATGTTGAGCCATAAGATGGCAAGGAACACAGCAAGGAGGCTGATGAAAGAGAGGAGGAGAGTTTCAAGGGCGAGGTTCTGGGCAGACAGGGGATTTAAATCAGAGGAGGGAGAGAAGGGAGCCACAATGATGCTTGATGGGCAACCTGAAATGTACATGCTGCAGGAGGATGAGGACAAGAGTAAGAAGTGCTTATATCAGAATAATACCAAGACACCAAACAAGGGCAATGATTATGTAATATTCAATGTGAGATTTCCACCCTCAATCCATACCTCTGACTAGCCCAATTTGTTCATACTACTTATCACTGAGTCATCTCACCCAAAGCTTGCTTTCGAACCACTCTGCACCTTTCAAATAGCCTTCGCGCCTTCATTAGCCTCCTTGCTGTGTTCCTTACCATCTTGTGGCCTAACATGCCTTGTCCTGGCCCCCTTGAGTAGGCTTTGTGCCACTCACCCTCCTCAGCAGCTGATTTTGTGTTGCGCTGAGAATGTTCTT
This sequence comes from Phylloporus rhodoxanthus, assembly GCA_038091195.1. Classification (NCBI taxonomy): domain Eukaryota; kingdom Fungi; phylum Basidiomycota; class Agaricomycetes; order Boletales; family Boletaceae; genus Phylloporus; species Phylloporus rhodoxanthus. The sequence continues at coordinate 4,646 of JBBPNZ010000765.1, read as the reverse complement.
GGACTTTGCATCTATAGAGTTGCCCTGTCATCATCTCGCATTGAGTGACAGTGGGGTTAAAAACTTGTTGAAACATCTCCCCTTTCCTTCTGGGCCCCTTCCTTAGTTATTCACCTCTCATATGTTGTCATCTGTCCTATTTATGCTGATCCAATTGAATTGAAGGTCCCTACTATATTTGCTCACACTCTCTAGCTTCCATTTTTACTCCCCTCCTTCATTCTCACCACTCCACATCTTTTTATTCATTCTCTCCATTATATGCTCTCACTTGAGGTTTTCTTGCTGGTCTTGTGCATTTCATTGCCAATTATTTTGTGCCAAATCTTTTTATTATTTTTGTCCCCTCAGCTTCATAATGAAGTATATGTTATGATTTTTCCTTCCTATTCTCTTTCGCCTCTTCTTAGGAGGGTTGTTAGCTATGTTCTTCACCTTATTTTGGTACTTCGTACGTTAACTCATTCCATTTACGTTTATATCTGATCCAACTCGGATATCTCTGACACTCTACGATTACTCATCCTGTGTTCGATCCAACCCGGATATATTCATTGCCTCCTCCTGCAGTCATTTGGCTATGCTCTCTTCACTTTCTGCAGTTCGCTGTCCCTTTCCTTGTACGGACATTTCCCTTTCACTTTCCACTTCAGGGAATCGTCTCTTTCCTTGTTTGTTCTCTCTTGGTCCGTGCTTGCACCCTATCTAGTATAAGTACGAGTCCATTATCACTTGTATTTCCCTAGTCTTGATCTGTGCAATACTAGTGTATAACTCAAGTCCAATCTTGCGACTACTCCAGTTGAACCCTTAGTCCTTGTCCCACTTCAAGGAAACCCCTTGAAGAAGTCTTCGCCTTTAGCTCTCGTCTCGTTCAAGGAAACCCCTTGATTGATTCTCGTCTCAATCTCATTCCAGGAAACCCCTGAATGACCCTTGTCTCTCATCCTCCTTCGTTCCTCTGGAGTTGGTCTCTTCGTAAGTATCACTCGAGGTAACCGGTTTAGGAGTGGAACCCATTGTGTATGCTACACGTAACAAAAGATCAAGACTAACCTCGGTCCCACCTTTTACGGTATAGGACCCACCCGTTACCACCATGAGTCGAACTTCCAGATTCGGACTCTATTACAGTGCCCACGACCCCGACAGCGACATCAAAATCAATGCCCCTGAAGAACCATCATCCCAAAGTAGCCACCGATCCTACAGACCTCAGACCTCATACCCCAGCATCACTCATAGGACTGCTATCCAGACTCATCCTGTGACACCACCACCCACAACTCCTCAGCTTGCCATCACCGCCCCACCACAGCCTACTACTGCCATGTCCTCCCATGCCTCTGAACTCAAAGCGGCTCTCCCCACTGACTTCTCTGGAGAACCTACCGATGCCTCCAGATGGATCAAGGCCATGAAAGCCTACTTCGCCCTCAATGATATGCTATACCGGACTGACAACGACAAAATCATGACCACTCTTAACAAGATGTCTAAGGGAAGAGGTGCCTCCTTTGCTGAAATGTGGTACGACAAGATGGCCGACACCACCATCACTACTGGCAAAACCTTTAAGGAATTCGCTGACAACTTTGAATCCACGTTCTACCCCTTCGACACCAAAGCCACCACCTGCCTAGAATTGTCTAAACTTATCCAGAAAACATCTCGCCTCTCAAACGGAACCATCGACGATGGGTTCCAACAGTATATCACCGACTTCCAGAACCTCTCGTGCAAGGCTGGCATCATTGATGATGTCACCCTCATTGATCAATTCTCCCTTGGTATCGACCAACGCATCGCCACCATGATTCTTTCTATGGCTGCCATCCCCACTACCATTGCCAAATGGATTGAGCAAGCTAAGATCTTCCACGTGCAGAAAATGCACATCCTTGCCCTTCGCGGAGGATGAACTCCTCCAACCTTTACCCCTCGCCCCACCAAAGACCCCAATGCTATGGACGTCGACGCCATCTCTGTCGCTAGGTTAACTCCCACTGAACGTGCCAAGTGTTTCAGAGAAAACCTATGCTTCCGTTGCCACCTGCCTGGCCACAACACCCAGAACTGCCGAAAATTCCTCAGAACTCCCACGACCCCCAGACACCCCCAGAATATTCGTTCCACCGAAACTGCCCCACCCATTGCTCCTGCTCCTCGACCTCCTTCTTCCATCACCACCATCGCCAATGCCAACCCCTTGAGCGAATACGTCAACTTGCTGAAAACCTCAGGAAAAGGAGAAAAGGAAATCCTCTCCGTCCTCAAGATGTGCTATGAAGAACCAGCCGAAGAAGCAACCTCTGTTCCTCTGGAACATATCCAAGCTGCCAAGGATTTTTAGAAAGGGAAGCTGCCTTGATGTCTTCTTCCCTTAACGCCGACCATGTACTCATAGCACGAAATGACAATAAGACTATGCGTCTCCCCGTTCTGTTACATGGAAAGACAAAAACCGTCAACACCAATGCCCTTATCGACTCCGGAGCAACCGGAAACTTCCTCGACCCCCAACTCCTCCCCTTAGGAGATTTCAAACTATCTCACCTCACTCAGCCACTCATCACCTACAATATAGACAGAATCACGAACACTAAAGGATCCATTCTATGAAAAGCAATGATCAAGATCTCCGCCTCTGACCTCTCTGATACTGTCTCCTTCCTGGTACTTCGTCTTCATCACCCCCATGTCATACTCAGATTGCCCTGGCTCCAGAAATGGAATCCAACCATCAATTGGAAAAACTTCACCCTCGACTTCGACCCTCTTCCCCAGCCGACAAACACTCTCGACTATTGTACCTCGCCACTTCCCGACCCAGACCTTGACATTGCCTCTGCATTCTCTTCTCGATATCCTCTTGGGGTTGAGAGGCCTCTTCGTGAGTGCCCTCCCTCAATAGGATCCCCAGAAGAAAATATCACCAAAATCACTATCTCCATGGAAATTGCCCAGACTGAGAAACCCAAAGAAATTCCTGTCCCTGAATTTTGCTCTGACTTCGCCGACATCTTTGCCGAATCCACACATAACCAACTCCCTCCACATTGTTTGTTCAATCACACCATTGACCTCAAGGACACCTTCATTCCAAAGATCACCAAAGTTTACCCACTCAACCCTGCTGAAAAGGAGACTTGCCGTGCGTTCATTGAAGAACACTTGAAAACCGGCTGCATCGTTCCGTCCAAATCCCCACAAGCCACACCCTTCTTTTTCATCCCAAAGAAAGATGGATCTCTCCACCCTTGCCAGGATTATCGCTATCTCAACAGTCATACCATCTGCAATGCCTACCCTTTACCCCTCATCACGGAACTCATTGATAACATGAAAGACGCCGACTTCTTCACTAAGTTCAATATCCGATGGGGATACAACAACATTCACATCCGAGAAGAAGATCAATGGAAAGCCACCTTCATTACCCCTCTCGGACTCTTCGAACCCACTGTCATGTTCTTCGGCTTCTGCAACACACCCGCCACTTTCCAAGCCTTCATGAATCACATTTTCGCCGACATGATCCTCGAACGATGGTTGAAAATCTACATGGATGACCTCGGTATTCACACCTGTGGGACTATTGAGCTTCACCATGAACGTACTCGTCATGTTCTCCTCTGCCTTCGCGAGCATGGCCTTTCTCTCAAGATATCTAAATGCTCTTTTGATACCCCCACCATGGAATATCTCGGCATGATCATCGGTCAAGGACTTGTTCACATGGACCCCAAGAAACTCTCTGCCATTGCCGATTGGAAAGCACCCACGTCAGTTAAGGGAGTATGCTCCTTCCTAGGCTTTGCAAATTTTTATTGCAAGTTCATTCCCAACTACTCTGACGTTGTCGCCCCGCTCACCTTTCTCACCCGTAAAAACGAACCTTGGGCCTGGTCTCCCCTACAGCAACGATCCTTCGACCACCTCAAGAAGATCTTTTGCTCTGCTCCAGTCCTTGCCATCCCTGACATTTCTAAACCATTCTCTGTCATGACTGACACCTCCCTCCTCACCTCTGGCACAGTCCTCATGCAGCACGATATCAACCATAATCTACACCCCGTCGCCTACTTCTCCAAGACATTCTCCCCTGCCGAACGCAACTATGACATTTATGATCAAGAACTCCTCGCAGTCATCCTTGCCCTTGATGAGTGGAAACAATATCTACGTGGTACCACTCTCCCTGTCACCATCATCACCAACCATAAGAACCTCTTGTATATCAAAGACCCCCGCAAACTTTCTCGTCGACAAGCCCGCTGGTCACTCTTTTTACAGGACTTCGACCTCGTCTGGCAGGTTACCCCAGGTACCCGCATGGGCCCTGCCGATGCCCTCTCTTGCCATGACACCATCGACACGTCCTCTGATAATGTCAATGCCTTCATTATCCCCGACCTGGTCGTTATTAACGCACTTGACCTCACCCTTGCCTGCCACATCCAGTCCTCCACCATGTCCGACCCTTTTGTTGTAAAGGCTCTCGCAGCCCTAGATGAAGGTTCCCCTCTCTTTACTTGTGCCTCCCTCACCGACTGGTCTTTTGACAATGGCCATCTCTATTTCAAGGATCGCATGTATGTTCCTCCCCCTGCCAGGACCGCGCTTTTGCATTCCATCCACTCCTC
>JBBPNZ010000764.1:0-14209 GCA_038091195.1 Phylloporus rhodoxanthus | reverse complement strand
ATGGAAGCATTCCGCGTGCGGGTTCGGGATGGGATTCTGGATGGAGGGCAGGCGTTTGCCATGCGGGCGATGACACGTCAGGCGGTCAATGAGTCATCCTGCATCCCGAAGAGCATTCCCTGTGCGGGTTCGGGATGGGAGTTTGGAGGGAGGGGGGAGGGGGTCGTGCCCTCATGAAGGAACTCCCACCTTTTAAAAAGTTTCAATTTTGCGTTACGTGCATATTCGAGGCCGTGTCTCGAAGCTTCTTCTGGAAGGCAAGCAGGTTGTATTCACTCAGCGGAGTGAGGGAGAAGGTATCTGGGGTGCATATTTGTGCGCCATGTTAATACGTTCTTCCAGCCGGTCGTGCTGCACCATCGCGTGTTTGTTTTATGCTCTTCCTGAAGTGCGAGCCGTTGTTGTCCTCGGGCTGCACGATCGCGCACCCCCTTCACTCCTTGGGTGAGCCTCTTTCTGGTCCCAGATACTAGCGCAGGCGAGTTCGCGATCGAAGCATCAAACTACCACCAGTAGTACGGCCGCCTCCTCGTCGGTCTGAGTCCTTCTTGGGGTGTGTCGCTCATGAAGAGACAGAGGGGAATGAGCGCTGGCTAAATACGGACGTGGCTAAAGAAAAGACGACGAAAAAGAGCAGCGTGGTGTGCTGCTTGAGCGAAGGTGGCAGCGAAGAGAAAACCGAGTGCCACCTCGCTTCACTCTCGCGCAGACTACACCTTCGTGTGAAAAAACCACAGTCCCGTGGGCGGGCGTCTCCAGTCCGCCGCCTCGTATCTCTGCTTACGTAGGCTACCACCACGGTTTGGGAGACCATGGCCCGAAGGGCCATGGTGTAAGGTCTGTGTGCAGAGAAGGACGCTCGGGCTGTCCATCCACTTGCCTGCCCGTCGGGCGCTCCTCTCCTAGGATTAGAGCGGGACCATGGCGTACCATGTACAGTGCAGGCAGAGGTGGGTAAAGTAAGCGGGAGGGGCGGTTTCGAGCCTGCGAAAGCTCTCATCAGCCGCTACCCCAACCGCTTTGCCATCCGAGACCGTTTAGGGTACCAGCTACCGATCTTAGCCCTATCGAGGGAGTTGGCCAATCCACGTAGTGGCCCGCAACGGGGCGCGACCCCGGATAGATCGGTCGCGATGTGGGTAATACGAGTGGGGGGGAGGGAGGCTTCCTGCTCAGCGGAGCTTAAGTACCAGGTGGGCGCAAGGGCCAGACACGGCTGGTGCTTCCCACAGGTCGTTCGGGCGCAGGGGTCCCTTTCGGGATCCCCAGTGCACTTTGTCGCTGCCATGCGGTCCCCACGGTGGAGCCATTCCACCGTGGGATCGCTCTCTGCCATCCATGAAGGATTCGATAAGCGACACAGATGCGATATCTGGCCAGGAATCCAGGCATGCGGCTTTTCGAATGTGAGAAAACTCGCCTCAAAGGAGGACTCGTAGAGCTGGTTGTCGAGACTAGATCAATTGCAACAATGAATCCGGGAATTGAACGACTCGGACTCATTCGATACTAAACAGAACACATTGAATTCATTTGGGAAACTCGATTTCAGCATGTCCCACCCTTGCAATATCTTCATTTTTTTTTTTTTCATTCTCTAAAAATTGACACAGCACGCTGCACAAGCCACTAACCCCTGGAATACGCGCAAATCTATCACGTTGGCGCACTGCAATCACCACCACGCTTACGCCACAACTGCGGCACTACAATGCCGGTGGGCCGGCGTACATTGAGAAAATGGACGTGGTAACTGATTTTACGTAGTTTCAGTGCGGGCATGATTTCCCGGCGTGACCGTGATACTAAGCGACACGGAACAACTCGAGTTATCCAATCGCAATGTGAGAGAAACCCGCGTCTATGTTGCATACAATGAGCTTTTCCCTGATCCGATCGTTGACATCTTTCTGATCGGAGTGACCCAGACCCAGGCACCCAGGCATCCTGGTCGTAATGACAGGTTGCCTCGCTGCAAGTTCAGATATTTACACACGTGGCATCATGGCCACCGTCCCACTCAAGGACTGATGTTTCACTGAGAGGCTTTCGTGTAGCTCTCTACAGGAAGGAGGCTAGCTAGGACTTCCCATACTCAATACTTTTTCTCTACTGACCATGATGTTAGTCTTCCTCTTGAACCATTGCACAGAGAAAGCCCTTTCCCCCAATATTCCTGTTAACGAAATTATTGGGCAGTTGTGGCATACCTAGGCAGCACTTACCCCTCGCAAGTCATGACACAGTGCCACTTGACCCCTTTCCCCCATGTCATGACAGAATGATAGGCACGTCAGACCACTCCACTAATTTGTTCGCATTTTCATGCATGCTTGGAAAGGGGCTGTGTGTAGGGATGCAGGATGGTGGGGAGGACGATGGCACACTCCTCGCTGTATAAAAAGTGAGCTGCAGAACAGCGATTCATCAACCCACTCTACCTCTCAACAAGATGTTCTCCCGCTTTGCTAGTATTCTCACCATCGCTGCCCTCGCTGCAGTCGTCGCCGGTGCACCTGACGCACTCCAAGCCCGTAACACTCCGCCTAAACCTCCTCCTCCTCCTCCTAAACCTTCTCCTCCTCCTGTTACTACTACTACTACAACCGAGTGTAACACTGGTACTCTCCAATGCTGCAACAGCATCACCACCGTGAGGTTCCCCTTTCCTGGAACCTGCATGCTTTACGCTAACAATGGCCTATACCCCAGTCGAACAACCCAATGACTACTGTTATCCTCGATATGTTCGGAGTCAACTCTGGCACGATCAACGGCATCGTTGGACTCACTTGCTCTGGGAACGTTGCCAGCAGCGTTGACTGCACCCAGGAGCCTGTCTGCTGCAATGGGAACAACATCGTCAGTTGATCTTTTTCGCTTCTATCCAATCGCACGCTAATCGTTCCCTACACAGAGTGGTGGACTTATTGCCGTCGGCTGCTCCCCTATCACTTTGGGATAGATGCATTTGCACAGGCTTCAATGTGGCCTGTCAAATGTTTTCATTTTTTATTAGTTTGTATGGGCTGTTGTACGGAATATGGTTGAATGGATTCTTATATGAAAAATGGTCTTCATTGAATGTAGCTCTGCTGAGAGAATCAAATTCAACCTGAAGGTGTTGCATCAGTACTATGAAGTTTAAGCACAAACAACCAGCCCGCAGAGTCCGACTTGTCCATGGATGAAAAAGAACTTTGGGTCGAGTGGATAGATCGGTGTGCTTCGGTATTCGAAACATTGCACCTGAAAGAACGCACAACTCGAGAGGTGGAAAGAGTGCAGATACGATAGCTCATGGTCAACATTCAACTGAACCAATTGTCGTTGCTCTAACTACAAGGATGGCATCACTAGTTTAGTACGGCATCCGATCTTCCAGGCCGATTTCAGGGAGGAAATCAATCCATCTGAGCACTCTGTCTTCCAGACCAACCTGCAACTTTAGCCCGCGTTCGACGTACTAGTACATCCTTCCAGAACTTTATCTGATCTCCACCCCGAAAATTATATCGATCATGTTCTGTATAACAAGTTCTTGAATACAGACACAGCGCGTCCTTTTGCGAAGACGCACGCAATGCCAAAGTGATGCCAGACTATGCCAGGATAACAAACACCTAGTTCAACTCAGTAATAGACTGTTCGTGCCACTTATAAATGACAAGCGGCTCGTTCCGACTGCGTTGGATAGTTAAGTTTAGTAGAAGCGAATGGTCGACTACATACGTGGCACTTGAAGAGTGCTCGTTGAAGTAGATGAACAACAGTAGATCTTCTTTTCGTCTTCCTCTCGAGAGTGCTGCGTAAAGTTGTCCCTGCGCAGATCTTTGTGTCGATTCGTGGGCGAACACCAAGTGCTGAGATCCCAGCGATTACACAAATTGATCAGAGTATTCCGCGTTTGAAATGGGTTGAGTCAAGTGAAATCGGCGGCATAGGCGATGAATCACGCAGTTCGTTTGCAAAGCGGTGGCCTGAAAGTATTCTGATAAGGACACGTTCCATCTGAGCGGAACACCTTGCGTGCTCAAGTATCTGCCATATGGAGCACTCGCCGAGGACATCGAGGGTAAACCTCCAGACTCTCAGATTGCAGTGGAGTGTCCAGGAAGGCCGTGTGAAGGCATTTGAGGAGGCAAGGCGAAGTGCATGCAGCTATCAACACGCGCTGGCAAGGTTGACTAGCAACCACCACTCGTCAAATGGTTGACATGCACGCACATGGAATCCACCTACCTGCAGACGATACGGCATGGTGATGGTACCCACAACAGTCAGAAGGGTGATCCAAAGTTACCTCGAGGGCTTGATTGAACCTGCCGAGGGAAGGCACCGGGTAGTGAACGCAGGGACTGCAGGGAATGATGACGATGGTACACGACGACCAGGGAGGCCCATGGAGTCATATGATAGCACAGAGGAATGCGCATGCCATGGAGCTGAACCCCCTAGTGTCGAGCTTGAGGGCGAGAGGCTACTGGATACGATCTGTGACAAAATGTGTACCAACGGCGATGCGGACGCAACGGCAGCATCGGCACGTCATGAAGACGTCAGGAACATTCCAAACTGGTTGTCAAATGCACCAGAACGTGTCAGCAAACGCCCAGAACGACGGGTCAAAGAATCCGCACCAACGGAATCTCAAGTTGAGCGGACCATAACAGAAGTCAAAGCAAACAATTCTAGAGCGTCAAGAGGCGACTAGGACCCTCAAGACTGCTCAAACGAGCCCTGAACACATCAGTAAATGGCAAGAACAACAGATCAAGCCATACGCACCAAATGGAGCCCAAGTCGAGCCAACCGCGACGGATGATGAAGCACACGCGTCGCCAGCGTCCAGACATGATAAGGACTCGAGGGACATACCGAAGAAGCTAAGAAACGCGTCAGAATGCATTGGGAACACAATATAGAGCGAGATGAGGACGAAAACTCACCTCCAGAGGCTCTAGACGCCCCAGGCAATCCGTGTGGTGAAACGGCCATACCAGGCGACGTCTACGGCGTCCTAGAACACCATAGAGACGGTCAGAACAGATGCGATGACGCCACGTACGCGCTATGTCGAATTAGGCCGCCAGAAGGTCTTGAGAGGGTGCAGGAGGCGAAGGGCGACAATGAGCGCGATTCGAAGTACTAGACAGATGGAGACGGTTCCGGATATGCTGAGGAATGCTCCAGGACCAAGCAAAACGTACGCGTTATCGAAATGAACGCGCATCGTCGAGACGCGGGTCCAGGAGGGCCGATAAGAGAGTGGATTGAGTTGGGTGACGACGGTGGCCCAATAATGACGGCGATGGCGACGGATATGATGGGGAAGAGTGCCAGATGAATGAGCGAGAAACGTCGGCCACGCACATACAACGCAGAGGGTGAGGGGCGTACCGTAGTACAAACGACATCGTCGACCGCTCGCACATCAGTTGTGCACGCTCGGATGCGTCAGGTGGCTCTGGGGATGCACCTGGATGACGTATGTCGTCACCCGGCATGTGGTTTTGTGATGTGTGTGGGTCCACGAGCTTGCGTCTGCGTCTGCGGTGTCGCCATTTTCGACTGATCATGACGTGAGGTGTGCACTCATCGTCCCTCTTAGGTCATGTACAAATCTTGGGAAATCGCGGTAGTCCTGCCATGCCTGGCTCTCTCGAGCTTGTCGGGGAGCCGCATCATGTCGTTGTCGTGTAACTGGCGTTGTGACATGGAGGTGCCAGGACCCACCATGCTTGACGCTGGCTGCTAACAGATAAGGTGGAATCCAGGCACGCGACTTTTCTGTTGTGTAAAGCTGGTTGTCGAGACTAGATCAATTGGCAATTGCAACAATGAATCCGGGAATTGAACGACTCGGACTCATTCGATACTGAACAGAACACATTATGTTGAATTCATTTGCGAAACTCGATTTCAGCATGTCCCACCCCTACAATATCTTCGGTTTTTTTTTCTTTCTCTAAAAATTGACAGCCAAGCCACTACTAAGCCCTGGAATACGCGCTAATCTATCAGGTTGGCCGCACTGCAATCACCACCACGTTCTTACGCCCCAACTGCAGCACTTCAATGCCGGTGGGCCGGCGTACATTGAGAAAAAGGACGTGGTAACTGATTTTACGTAGTCTCAGTGCGGGCATGATTTCTCGGCGTGACCGTGATACTAAGCGACACGGAACAACTCGAGTTATCCAATCGCAATGTGAGAGGAACCCGCGTTTATGTTGCATGCAATGAGCTTTTCCCTGATCGTTGACATCTTTCTGATCGGAGTGACCCAGACCCAGGCACCCAGGCATCCTGGTCGTAATGACAAATTGCCTCGCTGCAAGTTCAGATATTTACACACGTGGCATCATGGCCACCGTCCCACTCAATGACTGATGTTTCACTGAGAGGCTTTCGTGCAACTCTCTACAGGAAGGAGGCTAGCTATGACTTCCCATACTCAATACTTTTTCTCTACTGACCATGATGTTAGTCTTCCTCTTGAACCATTGCGCAGAGAAAGCCCTCTCCCCCAATATTCCTGTTAACGAAATTATTGGGCGGTTGTGTCATACTCAGGCAGCACTTACCCCTCGTAAGTCATGACACAGTGCCACTTGACCCCTTTCCCCCATGTCATGACAGAATAATAGGCACGTCAGACCACTCCACTAATTTGTTCGCATTTTCATGCATACTTGGAAAGGGGCTGTGTGTAGGGATGCAGGATGGTGGGGAGGACGATGGCACACTCCTCGCTCTATAAAAAGTGAGCTGCAGAACAGCGATTCATCAACCCACTCTACCTCTCAACAAGATGTTCTCCCGCTTTGCTAGTATTCTCACCATCGCTGCCCTCGCTGCAGTCGTCGCCGGTGCACCTGATGCACTCCAAGCCCGTAACATTCCGCCTAAACCTATTCCTCCTACTCCTAAACCTTCTCCTCTTCCTCCTACTACTACTACTACTACAACCGAGTGTAACACTGGTACTCTCCAATGCTGCAACAGCATCAGCACCGTGAGGTTCCCCTTTCCTGGCACCCTCGTGCTTTACGCTAACGATGGCCTATAACCAGTCGAAAAACCCAGTGACCACTGTTATCCTCGATATGTTCGGAGTCAACTCTGGCACGATCAATGGCATCGTTGGACTCACTTGCTCTGGGAACGTTGCCAGCAGCGTTGATTGCACCCAGGAGCCTGTCTGCTGCAATGGCAACACCATTGTTAGTTGATCTTTTTCGCTTCTATCCAATCGCACGCTAATCGTTCCCTACACAGAGTGGTGGACTTATCGCCGTCGGCTGCTCCCCTATCACTTTGGGATAGATGCATTTGCACAGGCTTCAATGTGGCCTGTCAAATGTTTTCATTTTTTATTAGTTTGTATGGGCTGTTGTACGGAATATGGTTGAATGGATTCTTGTATGAAAAATGGTCTTCATTGAACATAGCTCTGCTGAGAGAATCCAATCCAACCCGACGGTGTTGGATTGGTACTATGAAGTATAAGCATAAGCGACCAGCCCGCAGAGTCCGACTGTCCATGGGTGAAAAAGAACTTTGTGTCGAGTGGATAGATCGTGCTTCGGTATTCGAAACATTGCACCTGAAAGAATGAATAACTCGAGAGGTGGAAAGAACAGAGATAACTCATGGTCTACATTCGATTGAGCCACCAATTGTCATTCCTCTAACGACAAGGGTGACATCCCTAGCCTAGTACGGCCTCCGATCTTCCAGGCCGATTTCAGGAAGGAAATCAATCCATCTGAGCACTCTGTGTCTTCTGGACCAACCTGCAACTTTAGCCCGCGTTCGACGTAGTACATCCTTCCAGAGTTTTATCTGATCTCCACCCCGAAAATTAGATCGATCATGTTCTGTATAACAAGTTCTTGAATACAAACACAGCACGTCCTTTTGCGAAGACGTACGGTCAATAAGTGATGCCAGACTATGCCAGGATAACAAATACATAGTTCAACTCAGTAATAAACTGTTCGTGTCACTTATAAATGACAAGCGGCTCGTTCCGACTGCATTGGATAGTAAAGTTTAGTATAAGCAGACGGTCGACTACGTACGTGGCACTTAAAGAGTGCTCGTTGGAGCAGTTGAACAACAGTAAATCTTCTTTTCGTCTTCCTCTCGAGAGTGCTGCGTATAGTTGTCCCTGCGCAGATCTTTGTGTCGATTCGTGGGCGAACACCAAGTGCTGAGATCCAGGCGATTACACAAGTCGATCAGAGTATTCCGCGTTTGAAATGGGGGCGAGTCAAGTGAAATCGGCGGCGTCGGCGATGAATCACGCAGTTCGCTGCAAAGCGGTGGCCTGAAAGTACTCTGATCAGGACACGTTCCCTCGGAGCGGAACACCTTGCGTGCTCAAGTATCTGCCGTATGGAGCACTCGCCGAGGACGTCGAGGGCAAACCTCCAGATCTCAGATTGCAGGGGAGTGTCCAGGACGGCCGTGTCAAGGCAGTTGAGGAGGCAAGGCGAAGCACATGCAGCTGTCAACACGCGCTGGCAAGGTTGACATGCACACACATGGAATCCACCTACCTGCAGACGATACGGCATGGTGATGGCACCCACAACAGTCAGAAGGGTGATCCAAAATTGCCTCGAGGGCTTCATTGAACCTGTCGAGGAGGCACCGGGTAGTGAACGCAGGGACTGCAGGGAATGATGACGATGGTACACGACGACCAGGGAGGCCCATGGAGTCATAGGATAGCACAGAGGAATGCGCACGCCGTGGAGCTGAACCACTTAGTGTCGAGCTTGAGGGCGAGAGGCCACCGGATGCGATCTGCGACAGAATGCGTACCAACGGCGATGCGGACGCAACGGCAGCATCTGGACGTCATGAAGACGTCAGGAACGTTCCAAACGAGCTGTCAAACGCACTAGAATGTGTCAGCAAACGCCCAGAACGACAGGTCAAAGAATCCGCACCAACGGGATTTCAAGTTGAGCGAACCACGACAGAAGTCAAAGCAAACATTTAGGGAGCATCGAAAGGCGACTAGTACCCTAAAGACTGCTCAAACGGGCCCTGAACAGCATCAGTAAATAGCAAGAACAACAGATCAAGCCATATGCACCAAATGGAGCCCAAGTCGAACCAACCGCGACGGATGGTGAAGCACACACGTCGCCAGCATCCAGACATAATAAGGACTCGAGGGACATGCCGAAGAAGCTACGAAACGCGTTAGAATGCATTGGGAACACAATATAGAGCGAGATGAGGACGAAAACTCACCTCCAGAGGCTCTAAACGCCCCAGGCAATCCGTGTGGTGAAACGGCCATGCCAGGCGACGTCTACGGCGTCCCAGAACACCATAGAGATGGTAAGAACAGATGCGACGACTCCGCGTACGCGCTATGTCGAACTAGGCTGTCAGAAGGTCTTGAGAGGGTGCAGGAGGCGAAGGGCAGCAACGAGCGCGATTCGAAGCACTAGACAGATGGAGACGGTGCTGGATATGCAATGCTCCAGAACCAAGCAGAACGTGCGCGTCATCGAAATGAACGCGCATCGTCGAGACCCGGCTCCAGGAGGGCCGATGGAGAGGCTCTAGCCTGGGACAGACCCTCCCGCGGAGGGGGAGCAGGACCGACACACGGTGGTGAACGCTAACTACTAACAGGATGATGGGCCTCCAGCCACTGCGCCAGGACCCCTGGCACTGTCCAGAGGGACTCCGCCCTTGCCATGACCCAGGCCCGAGTCCCACTGCCACACCGATAAGAGAGTGGATTGAGTTGGGTGACGACGGTGGCCCAATAATGACGGCGATGGCGACGGATATGATGGGGAAGAGTGCCAGATGAATGAGCGAGAAACGTCAGCCACGCACACACAACGCAGAGGGTGAGGGGCGTACCGTACAAACGACATCGTCGACCGGAGTCGCACATCGGTTGTGCACGTTCGGTGGCTCTGGGGGTACACCTGGATGACGTATGTTGTCACCCGGCATGTGGTCTTGTGATGTGTGTGCTGGGTCCACGAGCTTGCGTCTGCGTCTGCGGTGTCGCCTTTTTCGACTGATCATGACGTGAGGTGCGCACTTATCGTCCCTCTTGGGTCTTGGGAAATCACGATCATGCCTGGCTCTGTCGAGCTTGTCTGGAAGCCGCATCATGTGGTTGTCGTGTAACTGGCATCGTGACGTGGACTCTGGTGGAGGTGCCACCGGCTGCTAACAGATAAGGCAATTCCGTTCCGGCCAGATCCCTCTCTGTGTGAATCCACACGCTCGTAATGGCTATGTACAAAGGCCCTACTGCCTAGTGTCTACTGTGAATGCTTTAGCGAGAGTTGCATGGGTTGGGCGAAAGAGCGCCCTCTTTGCTCCACTCGGTTTGTGATTATTGTGAACGGGATGAAGAATTATATGATCGGGCGCCCAGATCGATCGCTAGAGGGTCGTGCCTTGTGATGTGTTTGCGCGGCACGAACTTGGTGATTAGGGAAACTGCATGGGTACGGGTACGGGTTGGGATATCTGTTGTGGCCTCATCCTCGGGTGTCATGTCGCGTCCCCCTCGTTGCGTCCTGGTCGTAGTGAGGTCGTCGTCACGCCGCCCTCCTCGCATCGGGGTGGTCGCATCCTCGGCCATTGGATGACGTGTTGTCGTCGCACCATCGTCGACGCGGTGTTGTTGATGACGCCATGTCATCGACGATACTGCGTCGTCCTCGTGGTGTTGGGTGGTCGTTGGACGACGCGTCGTAATCGTCGTGGTTAGGGTGTTGGGGGTGGCATTTCGTCATGCGTAGTACGTACAGTTGGAACGATAAATATACTGAAATGCCGCGTTGCAATATGCCCTCTGTCCAGTCTCGGAAATCCCGCTCAACAGCTTGCCAACTTGCGTCATGGTCGGACGTAATGGCGGAATCGCGTTCCAGCACCGGTCCAACATGTTCCAAAATGCCTCCTCCTGCAACTCTGTCAACTGCATGCCGGGTGGGGCGTTGTCGTCGTCTCGTCCCCAACCCTCTCGTCCTTGCAGCGTCGGGTCGAGGCGTGCAGTTGCGCACGCAATGACGACGGTGACGTCGTGGTGTCGTTGATGGCGCTGGGCCGTCGACGACGCTGCGTCACCGTCGTCGACATTGTTGCTGTCGTTCGCGGTTGCACACGCGGCGTATCGTCGATGGCGCTGGGCCATCGTCGACGTTGCCGTCCTCTCTACTGGGCGCGCACAGTCGCGCACGTCGTCGTCGTCGTCGTGAGGTCATTGATGGCGCTGGGCCGTCGACATTCGCCATCGTCGTTGCTGCCGTGTGCGCGGTTGCACGCGTCGTCCTCGTCGCTATGTTGTTGATGGCGCTGGGCCATCGACAATGTTGCGTCGTTGTCACTGCCAGTTGCGCACACGTTGTCGTCGTCGTGTCCATTAGGCGGCGGCGGTGTGGGTACGACTGTACCGCGCTCCGTCGTTGCGTCAAGACGTGGTTGACACGTCATCGTCGTGGTAGTGTCGTTGATAGCATTGTGCCATCAACGACATTGCTTCGTCGTTGTCGTTGTGTCCTCTGGCATGCGACGGCGGTGATGAGGGTGCGGTCGCGCACTCGTGTTGTTGACTGTGGTAGGTTGACGACGCATTGTTGGGGGTGCAGTTGACACGTTGGGGGTGCATACCCTCGGGCATACGCGTCGCGGGCAATGACCCGTGCATCCGTGCGCAGTACCCTGTGGACTTGAAGACCCGTGGGTTAACGGGTACGGGTATGGTACGGGTACGGGTTGGAGTTCCAGTACCCGGGGGTTTACCGGTGCTGATCCCTATCAATGGTGAATGCTGAGCGCTGAGATGGTGAAAATTCGCCTAGCCAGCTGGCGATGCGAGATTGGCCTGATAGTACGGCCGCACGGGTATTGATTGGAGTTGCCTGGCTGACACTCTAGGACGCGGTTTCGACTTCCCTCGTTGACACGTGGGTTTGGATTGCATTTGGGACGGGCCAGGGGCGCCCGTGGGTGGCCTACTGCTATGTTCGTCGAGTTGTGCGTTTGGTGCGCACGCTGACTTCAGTGGGTGACTTGCAGCTAGCATCTTCGTTTTGAGTCGAGTCGCGACTTGCGAAGCTCGTCACTTGCTGCGCCATCCATACGAATGATTTCCATTGTGTACGACACCGTCGCCATCATTTTGTGCTCCGGATTGCATGTTACGGCTGTGTGCGACTATGTCACCCATCCTCCTGGCTCTGGATCTCGACAAAGCGCATTCGTTTCGTTGACGCGCTTGTTTCCTATCGTAGATTCGTAGCGGGGATATACAATTTTATTAAACTCGTTCTGGTAGGGGGAAATAGAAAACTATTTGGAGGGGACTGTACATGCGTGATGAAGGGGAATCCTATTATGAGACCGTGCCGCGTGAAGAAGGCCCGCTAAGTATCAGCACACTCTGGGGGAAAAAGGGTCTAGTAGCATATGCATTCTGGGATCTCCGCATTGTGAGACGTTCGCAGAAGGAGCCTTCTGCACTCGAGGGGAGCTACTGGCTCTACGCATAGCGGCAATGTGACCCAAACAGACATGCTAGAGGTCGTGTTGCTGGGTGCACCTAAATCTCTTTGCCAGAGCCTGTAGACGAGGTCTCCTGTCACGCGAGTGCAGGGAGCCTTGTTGATGCGCTCGCAGAAGGTGTCGAAGAGGACCATTCGGCCAGGCAGGTGATGACTGCGATGTCATACCTCTTCTGTCCCATGCATATGCCAGCGGGGATTTTTGGCGTCCTTGGGTTTGGGATCAGCATTGGCAGAGGCGTTGTCGACATGAAAGGATCACGTCTCCTTTAGTGGACGTGTTGCTGTGCTCGTAGGGGCAAAGGGGGGGTAGAGAATAGAGCACTTGAAGAAGCTGGCCGAGCGCGTATGCGCAGACCTGGGAGCAGCAGAGGTAGAAGCGGCGACTGAGGCCTGAATATTAATCTGCCATTCTGGAGCATGGTTTGTAGAGCACATTGAGATTAGTCGTCCGGCGTTCTGAATGTGGTCTCGCATGGGAGCATTCCGCATGGAGGTTCAGGATGAGATTTGGATGGAGGGCAAGTGTTTGCCAAGTGGGGGACGACAATGCGCCAGGCAATTAGTCATCTCACATCCCGAACGTGTTCGCATGGGAGCATTCCACGTGCGGGTTCAGGATGGGATTTTGGGTGAAGGGCAAGCATTTGCCAAGCGGGGGACGACAATGCGCCAGGCAATTAGTCATCCCAGTTAGTCGTCCCACATCCCAAACGTGTTCGCATGGGAGCATTCCGCGTGCGGGTTCGGGATGGGATTCTGGATGGAGGGCAGGCGTTTGCCATGCGGGCGGTGACACGTCGGGCGGTCAATGAGTCATCCTGCATCCCGAAGAGCATTCCCTGTGCGGGTTCGGGATGGGATTTTGGAAGGAGGGGGGAGGGGGTCGTGCCCTCATGAAGGAACTCCCACCTTTTAAAAAATTTTAATTTTGCGTTACGTGCATATTCGAGGCCGTGTCTCGAAGCTTCTTCTGGAAGGCAAGCAGGTTGTATTCACTCAGCGGAGTGAGGGAGAAGGTATCTGGGGTGCATATTCGCACTCTCCGTGGCGAGCGTCATGGTCCGGAGTCTATGGCCAGCCAGAAAATTGTGCGCCATGTTAATACGTTCTTCCAGCCGGTCGTGCTGCACCATCACGTGTTTGCTTTATGCTCTTCCTGAAGTGCGAGCTGTTGTTGTCCTCGGGCTGCACGATCGCGCACCCCTTTCGCTCCTTGGGTGAGCCTCTTTCTGGTCCCAGATACTAGCGCAGGCGAGTTCGTGATCGAAGCATCAAACTACCACCAGTAGTACTGCCGCCTCCTCGTCGGTCTGAGTCCTTCTTGGGGTGTGTCGCTCATGAAGAGACAGAGGGGAATGAGCGCTGGCTAAATACGGACGTGGCTAAAGAAAAGACGACGAAAAAGAGCAGCGCGGTGTGCTGCTTGAGCGAAGGAGGTGGCAGCGAAGAGAAAACCGAGCACCACCTCGCTTCACTCTCGCGCAGACTACACCTTCGCCGCCTCGTATCTCTGCTTAGAGCCTGTGCAGGACGTAGTTTGTAAGCAGAATTTGTTCGCTTGTGAGTTCATGAGAACTCGGCATCCCACCCGTGTTTTGGCGGAGATTTAATAATGCAATGTAGGACAGCAACGCACCATCAAG
>JBBPNZ010000763.1:0-14212 GCA_038091195.1 Phylloporus rhodoxanthus | reverse complement strand
TAGAGAAGCTTTAATCGGTCCATGGACACCGAATCGATAGCGATGGGGGGTTCCATGATTGGGAGTGTAACGTTGGGGTTCTAAAGGAGTATTCATGTAGAGTGTAACGGATGGGGAAAGATGACGCATACATTGTGCCGTTGATCTGCAGCTGCAGCCAGCCATTGCAGGTTCACCTGAAGCCGCACTGTATACCTGGGTAAACGTGAGGAGGCTATCAGAATGACTGAAAACGAGACGGACTGTTGAATCCGAGGGTCAATAAAGGGTATCCCGAGCAACTGAAACTCAGAGCAGAGTCTGAGACATAGTGAGTGAATGGGATGACAAGCAGCAAGGGGAGACGAACTTGATGAGTTCGGCATTTAGCTCGAGAATGCGGAGGACCTTTGATTCGCCCGTCGACTGGGGAGAGACTCCAGAAGGCAGTGGTGGGACGAGAAAATCGCCGGAGGAGGTTCTAGAGTGCGACGGGTGGGCTGCAGTAGACATGCCATTGGGCCGAAAAGAGAAGAGATCGGTGGTGGAATGTTGTCTGGAGGGCGAGCTTGTGCTGGAGGTGGGCGAGGAAGTAGTGCCATTTATGTGTACGGTGGGTTGTAGTCGACGAGAAGGACCGTCAAAGGACGTGTTTGGGTGTGGGGGATCCTTGTAATCGTTGGGTGGGTCATTGGTGTCTTCTGGGCCATCTTCAAGGTCAGGTGCGGGGGACAGCTCTGTGAGGGGTGTGAGTGTGCCTTCGACGGCGAGGTCTAGCTCCTGCTTGTCTGGTGCGGGGAGGGGGAGTGCCTGCGCGAGAGTGACGGTGTTTTGCTGGGCCTGGGGAGAGCCTGTGTCGGGGGCGGGGGAGAGGGAAGAGCTTTTGTCGTCGCGGAGGTCGTGGTGGGGGTGAATGGGGGAAGTCACGGCGTCGGGGTTGAGGAGGTTGTGGGGGGAGTGGAGGGCGTCGTGGAAAAAGGGAGGGCCATCTTGAGTGTGGGAGAGGTCGTCCCAGTCAAAGTGGGGGGCGTCGTGATCGCGGGATAAAATGAGATTCTGCTTTTGGGATTGGTCTAGGTGAAGGCGATCGAGACGGATCATGGGCAGGGCGTTGTGGAGGGCGGAGGGGGGGGGACGAGGTGGGGGTGGCAGAAGGGCGTGTCTGGGGTGGGGTGCTTTTTGGGGGGCGGGGCGGGGTAGGCGGGGAGGATGGCTAACTTGGCCGACAGCGCTGTAAGTAGTTGAATAAAGGGTGTTATAAATCCGAGCTACTCAAAATCGGTGCGTGCATATCAAAAACGTTGCTGCACAACGACGACCCCCCAAAGCACACCGTGCGACTTTTCTTCCCGTCTCGTCTCATCCAATGCGCGCTGTCCTCGTCGTGTGCGTTCGGGGGGAGGCAAGTTGCGTTTCGTTTCCATCTCTGCGGATCCCACCCTTTATACCCCCCTGGTGCCGGGATATTTTGATGTGTCGACCGCTTTTCGGATGTGTACAAAACGCGGAATCGAAGCCGAGCATGTTTCCGTGGTCGATCATTTCTGCATCTCCATCGCATCGTCCCTCCCCTCCCCACCATCCCCACGTCTTCCCCGCGCTCTTTCTAACCATGTATGTGTCCAACTCAGCCCACTCTGAGCCCATTTGCAACGAGCCATGATAGCCTCGTTCAACTCGTTGACGTAATGTATATATATGACTTGGTCGTCGCAGACTGCCGCCGTGCACAGCCCATCATCTCATCGCTGGCCAACAATGACGTGCCAAGCGGCTGAGGCACCGTATCGATACGAAAAGCAATCTTGATGCCGTGCAATTCCCAATTCCCAAACACTCCAGTTTCAGTGTCGTGTCATCGCATCGTTGACATTGTATCCGTCGCGATGGTGAACAATTCAGATAATATGAAAAACGCGAGTCATTGATGGCGTGACAGTCACATTCCCACGCACCGAAGATGTGTCTTGTCTAGATCAGAAGTCCTTACGACCCGTCACATCATCATGCTCGCCCTCGTCAATCCTTCAGAACACAGAACAATTGAAAGAAACTTATCCTCTTTGTCAACCCTCCAATCTGCATCCGTACCGCGCACTACGAGACAACAACACCGGAAACGTCCACCACAGCAAACAAATTTTGCATCCTCCTCAAAATCCCATTCCGTCCCTCCAGCTGTGGCCTACCACCATTTCGCTGCTCGGCCTAATGCCGCAACACAACTTCCCCACTTTCTACCCTCTCCCCCACCCGACCCTCCCCCTGCTCCGACACCCGATAGCGCCCTTCCTCCTCCTGCCCCGCAAGTGGATATACATTCCTACGCCCCGACAGAACTCCTCAAGCTCCTTGCTTCCCTGCTCACCCAAATCGCACGCACAAACGACGCCCTCCCTTCTGCGGACTTGGCAGCCCACACCCTCCCAAATCTCCCCCAAGCCGCATCCTCCGACTTTTCCTCTCGCTCCTCCATATGGCGCTCCCTCACCTCTGCATCCCGTGCCGCACTCGCCAACCCCGCCTCTGCCCTCACTTTTCATGCCCGCAACATCCCCACCATCTCCCTCGAAGCTTATCTTTTACGCATACTCAAGTATTGTCCCACAACAAATGAGGTCTTTTTGGCACTCCTCGTCTATTTCGACCGCATGTCTCGCCTCGCTGCAGAGGCTACAGCCCGTACCTTTGTCATCGATTCCTACAACGTCCACCGATTGGTCATTGCAGGCGTCACCGTGGCCAGTAAATTCTTTAGTGATGTGTTTTACACCAACTCGCGGTACGCCAAGGTGTGTCCCTTTCTCTCCATCTCCCTCATAGCAATCGTTGATTTTTCGTGGCATCCCGAATATCCTCTAGGTTGGAGGTCTACCTCAAACAGAACTCAACCAGCTAGAACTCCAATTCCTTCTCCTCAACAATTTCTCCCTGGTCATATCTCCAGAAGAAATGCAACGATACGCCGAACAGCTCGTGCTCTTCTCCCAATCCCAATCGCATCCGTCATCATCCCGTACGGCCACCCAATTACCCCGCACGCCATCAACACAGCTACGATCACCATCGTCCTCGAGTTCGACAGGTCCCGCACGTACAATGGGCGCCATTGACGCCTACGGTGGTTCAGTTGCACCCGATCGGACACCGAGCATGCGCGCGGTGCCCACCCGAGACGATGATGCAAGTAGCATCTTTAGCGAGACATCCACTGACCCCGAAACGGAAGGTGGCGATACGACGGATGACGAACCGACAATACGGCCACGCCATTCCACGAATTCGTGTTGCGGTGACGACTCGTCCGAGGGCGAGGGCGTGTTTCGTGTCGATGGCGTGTGCGATCCAGCGCGGGACGATAGAGATAGAGATAGGGGCGAGGCGACACCCGAGCTGAGGGCACAACGGCTTGTGCGCGACGTAAGTGATGTCGGCATGGCAAGTCCCTAGCAGACATGACTCGGTGGCTTATTTCTCTTCTTTTGGTTTGTGATCGACGATTTGTCTGTGGCCCGTATAAATCTCGCACATACCTGCTCACAGTGGTTATTTAAAAATAGTATGCGACGTACGATAGTGTTTATACCTTTTTTTTTCTCTCATGGCGGATGCGAGGTGAAAATGAAATAGAAACTATAGATCTCGCAATCTCCGATATCAACGGGATGAATAGTACTGCAGGCAATGCGTTGTCTTACAAACTAGTTGCTCCCTAGCCCTGACAGCGTTCATGTTTGTGGACAATGTTAGCTGGTCAATATGTGTCGACGCATATCGACCAGCTGGCATTGTCCAATAAGATATTCTAGCCATGCTGATCTACAGTTCATCTTTCCTGCTCTCGTCCTCCAATGGACGACACAAGGCAGGACTCGTACCTGTAATCTGGTATTCGCACTTTTCCAACTCTGTCACCGATAGTAAACTGTTCTCAGTGCCGCACGAAAGAATAAGCTAAAGGAAGCAGTCAGCCAACGAGGGAAGCGCGCAACCAGAGCAGCTACCTCGACGCTGCGTTGCGGCCCATTCCAACACTTGGTACCTTGCGTATAGCGTTGTTTGGTGTAGTATGCAAGCTCGCCAGGATTCGCGAGTTTATTCCACGAGGAAAATTTGCTGATTCACATCAGTCATGGGTCCAAAAAAGTTATATACTTACCCGAGGCTGAATGTCGATCCGCCTTTGTTTGGCTTCTGGCGCGCCTCATCGAAGAGGCAGACTTCGTAGGTGTAACTGTAGATCAATACATCAGAATTGAGTAATTGGCCATAGCAGTTTACGAACTCTCCGGTATCCTTTTCAAGGCACAACCCATCGAGCTTCTTCCATTCACCCTCGGAACCGAACCCATTCAGATCAAAAAGATCGGAGAGGTCATCTCGGGCAGTCTGTTCCTCCTCGCGCGTGAACTTGAGACTGTGTTCTGCATCGGACAGAGCTTGCCTCGCTCGGCTGGATTCTACGGAATACTATCAGCATGTGAAGATGCAAGAATTTGTATGTGGCTACCTTCAGAAGCATCAGCCCCACCACCCCAAATACCAAAGCTTTTCAGCCAAGAAACGACCGTGTCACGCAGGGAGATGTAATGCGGCACCAACGAATCAGGGAGATACGCAGTTGCATCGAAAACTATAAAGGTCTCACTCATCGGTCAGTTCGAAATCCAGCGGGTAGGCTTACGAATTGATCGTGGTGAGGAATCACCGACGACTTTGTCGTGCTCCAAAAGTAGAGAGATGTGATCAGCCCGCAACAAACGCTCGATCTCCTTTTCAATTTCTTCTGCGCTCCAGATGCCTTCCTCATCCTCCTTTACTTCAGAAGTTTGAGCTTGCATCTCCTCGCCGCTCTCTTCACCTTTGCGGACGTCGTTTATGTGCGGAAGACCTGCAAGTGACTCCCAACCGCGTACAGCTTCCAAAACCGCCATATCTTGGTAATTTGGGTTGTACCCTGTGCGCAAAGAGTCGAGAATATCTCCAAGTGCCTTTTCCTTTTCCAAGTGTTTCTTGTGTTCTTTTTGCAGTGCCATCAGTGCCGTATAGTGGGCAAGGAGCGATTGATAGAGTGCTACCGGGAAAACAACAAGTGTCAACGCAGGTAAGTGAAGATAGAATGATGTAGTTACGTGATTGTTTCTTGCGCTCTAGTTCAGCAGCTGAGATCGAGTCTGCACGTTTAGCAATGTCTTATAAAGGGTCAGCATTAGACATCTCATGTAACGATGACTCTACCTCTCAGCCTCTCTACTTCATCTGTACGAGAAGCAACTTCACGTGCCAAGTCAGCAACAAGTTTCTCAAGGCGTTTCTTCTCCTTCTGTGCAAATGCGATATACGTAGCACGTATTTTGGAGCCCTAGAAGACAATGAACAACATGCTATGACTCAATGTTTATGATACGCACGGTCTTTCGCACTTTGCGTTCCGCTTCCGCCTCCTTGCGATAGGCCGCGCCAGCCTCTGCACACGTGTTAGAACACACTCCTGGTGCTTCATCCGACCCATCGCAGCATTCGGGCTCTGGCACTGGTGAGACGTGGCCGTCCGAGGTCGCATAGACCACTCACCACAAACACCATCCCGCACACGCGAACTCGAAATCGTCGCACCAATATGGCCTACGTTTTCACAATGGAACGTTGCCCCGGGGCACGCACTGGTGCCTGACCTCATCAGCTCGTTCTATATTGGCGATTTGATATGAAGCTTACCAGGCTCATCACTACCATCGGGGCAGTCACAGTAGTCGTCGTTCACGGCAGTCCATGAGATGTCCTTGGAGCCGTCCAGACATGACCACTTTCCGGATGTGGATGGAGCGTACTTTTCCTGAAGTACTGGGGGAACACCGTGTGTCTTGTCAAGTACCGCTAGGGCAGGGAGGGGGAGGGTAAGGAGCAACCAAGGAATCATACCCAGTTGAACGCGTCGAGGAACACACGACAATGAGTGATTACATAAGCATTTCACATTAGAACGGCGCTCAAATTCTCGGTGTCCCCCGAAAGGCAAGAATGAAGTGAACGGGTGACTGACGACGACGACGACGACGACGACAAGGCCCCAACATCATGGTGAGTCTGGCCATAGCCATAGAGACGTACTTGCATCAGCGTGCGGGAGGTTTTGAACCGCGTCAATCGTCGGGACAACGCTGGATGCATGCATTGCTGTCTAGATTACGGGCACGGACTAATCTATTCCTCAGGCCAAGGCAAAAACCCCTGCCCCATCATCCGGCGGAAAAGCTGCCAAGAAGAAGAAGTGGTCGAAGGGCAAAGTCAAGGACAAGGCCCAGCACTCGGTCATCTGCGACAAAGCCACCTATGACCGTGTGATGAAGGAAGTGCCTACATGGCGCTTCATCAGTCAAAGCATTCTCATCGAACGACTCAAAGTCAACGGGAGTTTGGCACGTATTGCCATCAGACATTTGGAGAAGGAGGGTTTGATCAAACGCATTGTGCATCACTCGGACCAGCTCATCTACAGTGCGTTCCCAGCTTTCTAATCTGGGTTTCATTTTTATTGAAAATGTGATACTAGCCCGGTTGACGACTGCCTCGGAGTAGAGCTAGTCGGGTTGGGACTCTACGCCTGCCACAAGCCCATGTACTTCACCTACTGCAGCCAAAATCATGCTTATGACTGGCAAGTGAATAGCCTCGGACCTCAGTTCTATCTTATAGATATGAGAGATGTGGGATCAATCATCAAAGGTAACCAAAAGGCTGACAAGAAGCAGCGATTCGGTGATCATCGATGTGTCGACTACTACTCGTCGTCTTATCCGTCTTCGCATTATTATTACCGGCTTCGGCGGCTTCACAGGCAGTTAAATATTCCACAGGGGAGTCAAGTCACCACCGAAGCGGCTGTAAGGGACACTAGGTCAACGAGCCCCGCACATTTATAATCTTGTTCACTGTGGCATTTATTATCATTTCAGCAACTCATACCGTCTGCCATCACGGATAATAAATAATTCAGTCTGCCATGATGAGTTGAGTCGTGATATTTTCTTGATAGAGATAGATTGCCTGGTTTCCAAGCCTCGCAGGCACGGGTCTGCTACTAGGTCCTCGTACCAGAGTCGTTAATTTCCCTGTTCCCCCTTGAAAATTCTTGTTGTATAGTTACTCGCAGACATAAGTAGCTGTTCAGAGTAAACTAGCACCTTGGTGGCCTCTGGTTTTTGAAGGCTACATAGCTTTTCATTGAACCAGTGGATCTCGTCACATTTGAACCAATGTGAAAGAAGTTGTGTCTGGAAGGTATGATCATCTTCCTCCTGCCTCTACATCTCACCGCATTCTCAAAAGATCGTCAACATGGTGTTTGGCATATGAAATGAATGTTCACCTGTGATTTTGACTACCAGCTTAGGCCTGTTATTAGGACCAGTAGGCACATTTTCGATTTTGCGAAGCGTTAGCATGCCATCGATCACTTTGCCGAATACGACATGCTTTCCGTCGAGGAAGTCGCACTTGGCTGTAGTTATGAAGAACTGACAGCCATTTGTATTTAGACCAGAGTTAGCCTAGAGAATGGTAAGCTAAGCAAGACTGCAATGTGAATATCGTGCCATCGACAGAAGACCTGCACCAGTGTGTTTCTCCTGAAAGTTTTCGTCCTATGAACAGACTGAGTCCTGCTTGCTTCGAATGATAAGCAATGTAGCATGACGAACCGGGAAGTTTTTCCCGTATATCGAAAAGGAGCCAGTACCATCACCGTTTATGAAATCACCACCTGTTGAGGGTTGATCTCATGCATTGGCAAAGAGAAAATCAACAACATACCCTGGCACATGAAGTTGGGCACTCTGAACGATGTTAGCAATCAGGAAGGTCCGATCTAGTATGAATCATACACTCTACAGTCATAGTCAGACACCCGAAGGGCCTCGACGTGTAGCATGCTCACCTGTGGAAGGTCGCGTTCTTGTAGCCTTGTGGACGAGCGTCCCGTCTATAATGTCCCCGACTTGAAGTGAGAAAGCACCCGCTATAAGAAGATTCTTATCACCTGCACTCGCCAGTACAGAGCTGCCTAAAGTTCTCTGCTGTCCTGATCAAACTTTAGGGTGGTCCTCATTGGACGGGTGCCGGCGACATACTTTGGAACAATATCACTAAAGAGCTCCATCTTGATACGTCCTGCAGGTGTTTCTCCTATTTTGATGTCCATGAAGACTATTGGACGCGTTGTTGAAGACATTTGGAGGTGTGGTGAACTGAGCTTGAGAGATGTAAGTAGTTGAGTCTAGATTCCACATTCAAACCATCTCCACTTGGCGCGGCAACTCGGCATCACAAAGTTTGTCAAACTCCGCTGACCCCCGATAAGGTAATAGCGAGCCGCAACCCCCGCGGCAACATACGCTATGACTCTTCACGCGGGCTCAAGGGTACTATCGTCCTCCGACAACATCGTCCCTCTTACGGTAGCTGCATACATTCTTCTTGACAATTTTATTTGTGTCGATAACCGAATATATTTGATGCATAAAGTAGTCCCGGGTTAGTCTCGATACCATCCGTTTTTGGTGTGCTCTCACGAGCTCGGAATTTACCGATCAGGGTAAAAGTCCCCCAGACGTTATAGGGAACATTTGTTTTCCGTGTTCACCCGAATTTCCTATAACGGCTCGAGACTAACAAAGAGGGTACTGTAGGTACTCTTAAGTTCAGAAAAGGCAAAAAGGGACATGATGCATGACAAGCGTGAGTCTCCAGACGTTTTGGTGATCGGTAAATTCCCAGCTCGTGAGAAGGCTTATATCCTAATCCTTATCGCCGGGTCGCACGGAGAGAACCACTGATTATCGAGAAGCCTTCCACGAAGGCCCAGTTCTGCAGTGGTGCTCGCTCGCTCGCTCTAACCAGAAAACTTCCACGTTTTGGTGATCGGTAAATTCCGACCAAAAACGGTCCGACGAAGGTTATATCCGTATATATCCGAATCTCGAAATTTGACAAACTTTGTGATCGGCGGAAGCAGAATGACAGGCGTGGAATGCTCCGAGTCGTACAGGTTCATTTTCCCCCTCTTCTTCAACTACTGCCTCCATGAGTGCCGAAAAGTACTATTACATCGGCGTGGACATCGGAACAGGTTCTGCACGAGCATGCCTTGTCGACGCCAGTGGCCGCATCGCAGCTTCCGATACCCAAGACACAAAGACGTGGCGCGATGACAACGATCACAGGATCTTTGAGCAATCGACAACAGATATCTGGTCCAAGATATGCATCGCCGTCAAGAACGTGCTGAACAAGTCCGGCATAGACAAAAGCGCGGTCAAAGGCATCGGCTTCGATGCAACTTGTTCACTGGCCGTCACGGACTTTGAAGGAAATCCGGTGTCCGTGACAAAAGGCAAAGATATCGGATCCGTTGGCGGCGAAAGGAACATCATTTTATGGGCAGACCATAGAGCGGAGAAGGAAGCCGAACTTATCAACTCGACTGGCTCCATTGTTCTGAACTATGTCGGCGGGACGATGAGTGTATGCTTGCATGCCTATTTTCATCAGATCATACTGATTTCTATTCATAGCTCGAGATGGAAGTTCCAAAGATCCTGTGGTTAAAGAAACATATGGATCCAGCTCAGTTCTCTCGGTGTCAATTCTTTGACCTTCCCGATTTCTTCACCTACAAATCAACCGGAGATAACACGCGATCGTTCTGCTCCACGACGTGCAAATGCTCTTTCGTTCCTGACAAGGGATGGCAAGAAGATTTCTTTACTAAAATTGGCCTTGCAGAGCTCGTCGACGGTGGCAACTGGAAGCAGATAGGTGCCGCGAAAGGTCGCATCAAAGCTGCGGGATCGCCGATTGGCCAAGGCCTCACAGAGCAAGCTGCAACAGACCTCGGGCTGTCAAAGGGGACAGCTGTTGGCAGCGGCCTCATCGACGGGTGAGCATTTGGTCTGTCCCCCGACAAGTCCGAGACGCTGATGACCACTGAAGCTACGCGGGTTGGATGGGTACAGTCGGGGCACGATACACGGCGGAAAACGGGCACTTGTCTGCGGCTCCTACCTTCGATGACTCGCCTCATCGTCTGGCTGCCGTCGCGGGAACAAGCACATGTCACTTGGTGCAGGTTAGTCGGGATTGTGTTTCCCTTTCGCTGTCACGTTGAACCCTGCGCCAGAGCAAACAAGGAGTATTTGTAAATGGTGTTTGGGGCCCATACAGAGTGAGACGAACTACGCTATTTGCCATCAGCATGGATTTCTAAGCTGGTCTGTAACCAAGGATGCTGCCTTCCCTGGGTGGTGGATGAATGAGGGTGGTCAATCCTCGACAGGTCAACTCATCGACTTTGTGATTACTACTCATGCTGCGCATCCCGAGCTTCAAGAACGGGCAAAACAAGAGCAGAAGAACATCCATCAAGGTCAGTTCAGCAACCGTCTATGTAGCGCGGCTCGCTGACAATGTTCGCCGCCACGGAAGTCCTTCTCGAAGTGCTTCAAAGGTTATGCCAGGAAAAACAAGTCGAGTCGTTCACAGAACTTACAAAGGACATTCAGTTCTATCCAGACTTTCATGGTACGCTAACCCGTTGCGTTGGCTTCAACTTCAACTTTCTTATTCTTAGACAGGAAACAGGTCACCGATCGCGGATTCTCGCATGAGAGGTGCTATTATTGGTCTCGAACTTGTGCGTTGACTCTTTTTTGCTAGCACCCTCACTCATCGCTGTCAGGATGCTTCCATTGCCGATCTGTCGAAGAAATACTATCTGACCCTTGAAGCTATTGCATTGCAGACGCGTCACATCATCGACTCGATGAATGCTGCTGGTCATGCGATCAATTCTCTTTACCTTTCTGGAGGACAAGCGCGTAACGCTGTTCTTATGCAGCTTTTTGCCGACGTTTGTGGAGTCCCGGTTGTTCTCCCCGCGTCTTATTCGGAGGCCGTTGTCCTCGGCGCGGCAATGCTAGCGAGGATTGCTGCTGAGAAAGTAACGACGTCCGAACAAATGTGGAACATAATGGTAAGCCTCGGTCTCGCTTGGAATGATAGCCTTGACATAACTTGCACTCTTAGGTTGAGATGACCCTGCCGGGTACCCTTGTAGCTCCCGCTGCATCCGCAAAGGTCAAGAAACTCCTTGATGCGAAGTACAAGATTTTCATCGAAATCATCGAAATTCAGAAACGGTGGAGACAAGAAATAGAGGAAGCTGCTGCGTAGTTTATGTATGTAAATCATTGTACAGCCAGGGACCGGAAATGAAAAGGAAAGAGACTTGAAAGAGACATTGGAGTTTCATGCTTTTGAACTTAAACCCAGCTGAAGATGCTAGCGCATGCAGTAGATTCTCGTTTTACTGGCTGTCAATTGTAACAAATTAGACAACCATCGTCCATCAGAGGTACTTGCGCCCAGCTAAAATCCATCCTCCCCCTCGATCATGATAATCTTCATCCGCCATCCCTTATGATCATCGTCCATGTCATCGTCTGCCCAATCGAAATCCTGGTCCCCAGTGCCTTGCCCACCTACTTCAGTTCCGACACCACCTCCTTGCAAATAATGTTAGTCTGAAAACGGCATGCAACACGGCAACCAGGAAAGTTACCATCTTCAATTCCACCCAAAATGTCAATATCTTCGTCTTCTTGGAGTTTTTTTCGGAGGGCAAGCTGAGCTTCGTCTTCCTGGTTCCATCAATAAGAAGCCCGCTACAGATTGAAAGAAAGAAAAACTCGCCAGATCGAACTCTGACTCTCCTTCTTCATACCAAACATTCTCATCCGCTTCCTCGAAGCCTCCCGCAAATGCACCCCATCGTTCGGGAGAGGGGCTATGCCAAACGAGGATAGTACCTTGGTTGGTGGTTGAGGCAAGGCGTGGTGCAGAATGGTGCCACTGCGCAAAAGTGACTAAAATTATGACGGGGTTGATAGGAACTCACGTGAACATCTATCAATGGTTCTCTTCCTCCATCTAATGCATTCGCAAACTGACCATCATTGGAAATGTCCCATATGTAGATTTTATGGGCTGCTGGGTCTGCCGCACCTGCAAGCCACACCCAGAAGAGCAGCACATGAAAAAGAGGACAATAAGCTGCCCTAGCTACGTACCTCCTGCTAACCATTCCCCATCTGGACTGTACGACATTGAATGCCATGCAACTTTCGAGATTGGGTCATTGAATCTGTGTGTGGGTTCCAATTCCATCTCGAATATGGGTTGTGCATCTACAGAGATAGAACTAGATTCGGAGGCTGTGACGCCATTAAGTACAGGGTTTGAATTTTGTCGAATGGTGCTATCGACAGTAGGAGACGTGGACGAGGAAACACCATTTCTGACAGAGGGTGATGGTGGCAAAGGGTAATTCGGAAGCGTAAACTGGCGAATGGTTCTATCGGAAGAATTTGTTGCCAGCCACCTTAGCAAACTAGTAAGTCGCGGGGAAGGGGTTAAGCTAAAAACTATTTAGTGCTCACCGACCTCCCTTGGCAAACTCGAGACCCTTGATGACACCTGCACCAGATATGCGATGCCTTGCAATAAGCTACGGGTAAGATGTTATCTAGGTGCTCCACTACGTTCGGTTTCGGAGAATTCGGAGGGATCGGCAGTCGAAGGGAGTGGGTTACTCACCCCTTTTGTTCGGACATTAAACACGTACACTATGCCTGCCGAGGTACCGACGAAGACATGTCGGCCCGTTGGATCGAATCGGGCAGATGTCATTATAGGCCTACGGTTTGCAGTGGAGGATATTAGGTTATGCGCGAACATTCAGACAAAAAACAACGGAGATCCACGTAAGCTCTGTGGGCTAAAGAAGTAAAATACGACAACATACCGTGCCCTTTCATCACCTTCGTCCTCATCGCACAGCTCAAACCGGCCGCGATGAGCGCCACGTAAATCGACTATGTAAGCTTCACCTGTACTTAGAAGGGCAAGTATAATACGACTTGAGATGGTGTCATGGAGAACATTATCATCAAGACGGATCATGGAAACATCGACCAATTTGCTCACCTGTTTCTTGGGTGAAAGCTTGCCGCAACAACGGGTGCATCGAATCTAAGAGTTGTATGCCTGCGAGGAGGGTCACAAGGTGACGCAAGGTCCCATATGATGATGTTCCAATCTTTGGAAGCAGTAAGAACGTATCGGGAGTTGCGTGACCAGCTGCGATCGTTGGAGTCATGCACGAGCTACGAATAAGACCAGAGCGCACTCTATGGCGGTAACGCCCTTTACATGACCTTCGCACCACCTAACGGTAGCCTTCGTATCAAGGTCCCATATGACGGCTGCTCCATCACTGCGTGCAGCTGCAAGAAGGTGTCCAGTGGGGTTGAAACGTGCAAACGAAGCCCCCGAGACAAGCGAGGTCTGTACGGCTGTGGGGTATGTGATGATAAACGGGTCTGTTAGCGACGGAACCGCAAGATGTTAGTTGGGTGAAGTGCGATGCAACTTGACAAGAAGGCGTACTAAGGAGTGATGCATTCATAACAGTTGCGGACTGTTGCGCGTTGTTTGTGTTGTTGCCGTGCGTCGTTGTTGATGTTGGCTTCCCTCGACTCGTTCGTTGTCCCTCCTGCTTTTGCACGGCATGACAAGACAATCGACACAACCGTATTGGCGGACTCGTGCGCATGGAAATCAAAAACCGAGCTCTCGCTAAACAAGCTGGACTTGTCGGACGTTTCTGCATTCTCGGTTTCGGAACTGGCTGATCTTGTCCGTGTTCTTGCCCCATTAACGGTGGTAGCCCAGTGGTCCTCTCCGGCGATGCGCTCGCTCGCATCAGGTATCCCATTTTGTCCCTTGGGGTTCGCTCTCACTCATCTTTGTTGTAGCTCGCCTTGCTAGAATTCCTGCTTCAACCCAGCTCATCGCCCACATTTTGACTCAGATCGTTAAACCCCTCTTTGCTCCAACTCCTCATCCACGACTCCACACATCTACGGCCCGGATCCTCCCTCGTCCAGCAGATGTACAGGATACATATATCGAACAGCCATGGAAAGATCATCCTGGACTAGACGAAGTCATTCGCTGGTGTCTCCTAAACACAGAGGTCCGGTTTATCGGTCCATAATTCTCTGTGGCGCTTGTTCATTATTGTGTTTCTACTTAGTCCTCGGCATATGAAACTGCCTGGCCGCTTTTCCTACCCCCAGTCATGACCGTTCTAGATGATTATCAAGTTCTATTCAAG
>JBBPNZ010000762.1:0-14257 GCA_038091195.1 Phylloporus rhodoxanthus | reverse complement strand
CCAAATGGGCTCCGACTCCAGGAGGATCGCATGACCGCGTCACGAACATTGCATCTGCAATCTGTTTGCTTCTTCACGAGGCCCAGGTGCCGTCGTCCGTTGCCCACAGAATCTCTTTCTCTGTATTTTCGGCCTTGCCAGCGCCAGAGATGCACCTTCTTCGCTCTGTTTATCAAAAAGACATTCTCACTTGCGGGAGACGTTACACTTGCGTCCCCGAACCTCTCATGTCGGCAAACCACTGGTCAGAAATCGTCTACTCCCGAGTTCCATCCATTTGCATGAACAAGAACAAGGGCAAGTTTTTTTGCCACGATGAGGAAGGATTTGTCAACTACCTAGTCGATATCGAGTCGGGAAAGAGGCAGATAAGCGGCGCGACGCTCCTTCCGCACCTTCTCGCTATGGAGGCTGTCGAATTATATTATCAAGCGGCTAGATCAGACAGGAGCACCTCGCATTCCCTCGGCGGTGTCCTAAAGAAGCGAAAGCGCCAACTTGTCGAAGCCGAGATGAGAGTCGTCGATGCTCAGTGGGCTACGCTTGTGTCGCGCCTTCGTGAATCAGGCAAGTTGGGTAACTGTATAGCGGTCTGCGACGTATCAGGGTCCATGGGATCCGTCTGCGCTTCAAGCGGTAAATCCGCACTTAATGTCCAGCCCATATGGCCTGCGCTCTCCCTCTCGCTGCTCGTGGCGCGGCTTGCACAACCGCCGTTCAATGACTCGTTCATCACCTTCTCTGCCAATCCAGAATTTGTCACGCTCGAGCCTGAGTCTAGGCGGGTTTCGCTAGGCGCAACGATTGATGGTATGAGTGACGTCAAGTGGCAGATGAACACGGACTTCAATGCTATCTTTCTCAAGCTCATTCTCCCACTTGCGATCCAGCATAACGTCCCAAAAGATCAGATGATCAAGCGGATCTTTGTCTTCAGTGACATGCAGTTCGACGCTGCAAACGAAAAGAGCGATTCAGCGGTCGCAGCGACAGAGTGGAAGACTAATCACGACGTGGTTGCAGAGGCGTATGCGGAGGCTGGATACGATGTCCCTGAGCTGGTGTATTGGGACTTGTCCAACACGCAGGATGGGCATGGCATCACTGCACCGGTGACTGGCGAAAGGGAAGGGGTTGCTTTGCTGAGCGGCTACTCGCCATCGTTGCTCAAGTTGTTCATGGACGTCGATGGGGAGGAAGATTGGGAGGTTCTTGACGAGAATGGTCAGTCGCGGACTGAGAAGCAGGCTCTGACGCCGGAGGAGATGATGAAGAAGGCGTTGGGGAGGAAGAGCTATGATGGACTAGTGGTTGTGGATTAAGAATGTGAGGTGGGCTCGTCGTGGACTCTTGTATTATCTTGTCCATCTCCTCTATATATGCTCTCTCTTTGTGGCACGGCTCATGAAGAGGATATCGAGTATCCACGAAAAGTGATATACTGGTTTCCAAGATCAAGTGCCAATATGGTAGAAGGTATTTGCATAGATCATAGTTTGGCATCGCGTTTCCTGGTATCTTCCAAACCTTGCTTCCCTCTCGCTATATCCTGATCTCTCCTCTTCCCATTATCTACTTCGCCAAGTCCTCTCCTGATCCCTTCCTTGCCGGATTTCATCTGACCCTCTTGCGGCATCAAGGCGACCAGCGCCTTTCGATCGAACTCACCGTCAGAGTCGCCGCGGGCCCCCTCCATTCGCTCTTTCACCTGGTCTACAATCTTTGGATATGCCTTTCCCGCCTTGCCAAGTTTCCTTTCGTCACCCTTGACCTCCTTTATCCGTTCGTTCACTATATCTCGCGTCTCATCGACGTCGAGGAACGCCCCCAATTTGGTCAGGTTCGGAAATGTGTCCCAACGTCCCTCCACATGTTCTCCGTGTTCTTGGCCATTTTCCCCTGTCCTTTCCTGTCGCACTTGCTTCTGATACGCTTCGATCTCCCCGGCTTGCTGATGCACATCTTCCCCGCCAGGATTTCGTGTGCCCGAGCCGGGGCGTCTTGCATCGACCCGGGCAGTGACGTCTGCCAGACTGTCGCCCTCCAAGAGCTTCTTCCGCTCCGCCCCAATCTTTTCCCGCTCGATCGTCCGCCGCGCATTGGGCGCAATAGGCGGACGCAAAAGCAGAGCGGCTGCCTTGTTTGCATCGAGACCTTCACGCTCGCATGAGATCCGGAGCGGGTTCGCAGGTGTGAGGAGCGCATATGCGGTCTGCTGTGCGGACGTTGGCGCATTCGGGGGCTGAACCTCGAAATCGGGCGTCTGACCATAGCCGATGGTTGCTGTCTTGATGAGAATCGCTCTATGGGATAAACGTAACAGCACATGAGTTCTCTACTCATCCATCTTGTTTATTTGCGTATACGGTGAACCGGGAGTAATGTAAGAGAGACTGACGCTGTGAGCCCAAAAACTGGTTTGACGCCCTCACTCTCACGCCCAGTAAGGAACCTGTGCAGGCGAACGGCACCGCCGTCGCTCCAGGGAAGGTCCGTAAATGTGTGATAAGAGTCCTTTGTATCTGCTGCATGACTGCCTAACATGTAGGGCTTCGATGAAAGGAATGAAATCAACGGCTGTGCGAATATCGACGTCACCTCTGAAGAATTCAAGTTAGGCTGTGATCGTAAGGGAGGGGTCCGATGCGAGACTCAGAGATGAAAATGACAGGCGAGACGGGCACACGCACCTGCAAGTTGCGATCGAGTATGAGAACAACAATCCTGATAGGTAGTGAGCATTCGTAATCGGGCCCAGAAGCAATCCAAATACGCACGGTGTAACTAGTATCTCATTCTTTGCCAAGTGCGGCTCCATCACGCACAACAGCGGCACCTGTTCCGCATCCTGCGGTAGTCCGATCTAGCGCAACGCCATCATTAGACATAAGTCGTTTGCCCCAGGCAACCAGTGAACGATGCACCTCTTCAAACGCCTCACGCCGCTTTCTCGCACTCGTCAGATAAGTGGCCCGACAAACAAAAAATGCAGAAACGAGCACTCACCGCCGTATCCTCCACTGTCCTGTCGTACGCGTCGACCTTGCCTCCCGGCAGCGCTGTATCACCCGCAAACGCCTTGAGCGCGTCCGAACGTCTAAGTCGCCCATATGTCACATACATCAGCAAGCTCATCATGGGGAAAGAGGGACGCACCTGCTGAGGAGTACATACAAGTCGCCCGATCGCCCTACGAACAGCGGGACGAGCACCGCTGCGCTCGCTCCCCTTGGCAACCGCGCACGCGTCCCCACTGCGCGGTACTTGAGCAAGTTGGTAATACATCTGGTCCCACAGTGAGAGTCAGACGTGAACAGCGAGATGTCGTGATACTCGCACACCTCTTACTTTCCTCTTTCATCCCTGCCGTCTGGAGATTCCTCCAGATCCGCGCCGTTTCAGCCTCTGTCGGGGACGGATAGTTCATGAAATAAGGTGGCAGCCGACCCCTGCGCGCTGGACGCGGTACGCTGTTCTTGTCACTCTTGTCATTGTTGGACGGCATGTGTTGAGCCTGCCTGAAATCGCCAGCTGCCATTGCGTGTGACATAAGTATCGAACTTTCAGCTGGGCCGCCATTGGGAACTGATTCAACTGAACACGAACCTTTTTCCCGACGTCTAAATAGTGTACGCTTGAGTTGAAGCGCTATATTCCCGTAACTGAGACGAGTCGACGATCCCATAGCCTTATCTGGTCAAAACTTGGACGACTCGGACTTCACAGCGACTCACAATATCACTGCCAGCTGGCACAAAATAGAGAGAAAACGAAATCATGGTTAAGCAACCCATAAATGTACGATTCTAATTTTCTTCTGTCTACTGACGCGACGCATGCCGTGATAACGAGGGATACCCATAATGAGAGACAATGTCCAATGAGAAAGAGAAAAGACTACAATGACTGTAGATGAGACCGAAGGAAGACGAGTTGTGACATGTGATGCGTGAACGTGCTTGTCTATGGCGATGTGGGATACGGATGATGATGATGACGAACAAGAGATGAATAAAACGGGAAAAGCAGAGTGATGATATCGGTTCATGACTGCGACAATATTCTGTCGATCGACTCATTCATAAAGTCTTTGCGTGACGTCAAATCAGCCTTGGGGAATTTGGCCATGATCGCCCCGCGTGCAGTCCTGCCAAGCAAAGATGAGCGCCAGCACCTCACCACAAAAAACAAACGCACTTTTTGGTCACCATCATCAAATCCTGCGTACTCAAATAATTCCGCAAGGCATTAAACACCTCCTCGTTCGTCGGGTTAGGATTCAAACTTGGCCCTGCAAACGCGTTCACAGATGTTACCATCGAAAACGATGACACGCGTTGGTCCCCAGCGCCAATTGGTCCAGGTGGTTGCAATCCAAACCCGCCCGTTTGCGATCCATTGCCGGTGAACATGTTCATGTTCATACCGCCCATGTTCATCATCGTCGCACGCGGATCCACCATCCCGTACGCGCTCCCTGTGTGTTGATATCCAAGAGATCCCATCATGCCCACCCCACCGTACTCTGAGCCAGCCGCACTCCCAGGTCCGTGGCTCAATGGGATAATCGGCACTGGAGGCAATCCGTACTGAGACATCATCGGCTGACGGCCTTCGTACATGGACCCCTGTCGAGAACCAGCATGATTGTGATGCGACGCCGTTCCTCGGAAATTGACCGTCGAGTTGTTCATCGCGTTTGTGTTCCGGTAATAATCACCTCCATTGGATGGGTGTGGCGAGCTCTGTCGAGATGGCGGGAACCTTGGCTGCGAACGGGATTTGCTGATTCCTGTGTCGTCGGAGTGACGCGAAGCACCCTCCCATGTCTCCGCTTCGTACTCTATAAAAGGATATCAGCGGCTGAATAAACGCTCATCCGCGCTGACACGCACCACTAAACTTCTTGAGTGGGATCATCGATTCGTCGAACCGTTCGTCCTCATTCATAACCACCTTCTTGCTCCCTCCATCACCAATCACGACACGCGTATTTCCCCACGAGAAGTCGTCCATGCACCAGAAGGAGTAGATCGGCAAGAAAAAACTGTACACCGGATATCTTATCCAACAACTGTGAGTCAACCGAGCAAAGGACTAGAGATGACGCACGAAAGGAGATAGACAACCATCCAGCCAACAAGCATGAATTCACGTTTGATGATGAAAATCAACGCCTACGACGCCGTGGTCAGCTCAGGCTGCACGCCCCAATCCGGCTGCAAACTTACCTGTAAGCCATATGTTATCCCCAACATGATAATTGAGATCAATGGCAGCGAACTACTGCCAGTAGAGACCGCGATGATCAAATATACAAGCTATAGAACGGCGTCAGCATGTCACAACCTATAACACTCCAACCGACTCACATAAACGACCGTGGCAGGAAGAATCTACGACCACGTTAGTGACATCTCATAGACGGTCAAAAGAGAGAAGAAACACTCACGATCGTCCCCAATAAATCGATGAACACAAAAAACCGCATCGAGAAACAACAAAAACCACACAACTCGGGCAAGATTACCAACTCAAGCAAGTTGTGCACAGTCGAATTAATCCATCGACGCCGTTGGGAGAACAAAACACGCCACGACTCTGGCGCCATTGTATGGGCCACCGCATGCGGAATGAACGTTGTCTTGAAGGTTGGGAAGTGTTTCAAGAGGAGCGTCGTCAGAAAACGATCTTCACCGAGCGAGAACAAGTTCTTTTTGTGAAGTGTGTCGACGTTACATTCGGCATACTCATCGATGATCCGGTTTGAGATGATGATAGGGCGACCCTTGTCAGCCGTGCGGACACGATAGAGCGAGAAGCAACCGGGAAGACAGGAAACTGAACCAAAGAGAGACTCGAATGCCTTGGAAAGGTGATGAGAGATGTAGTACTCGTAGACTTGGATCATCGTCCACCACGAGCCCTCTTCGTTCGATAGCTTCGTTTCACCGCAAATCCCAATGACGCTTGAATCGTCTGCGGCCGACGCGACTAAACGATTGAGAGATTCAGGTGTGACCGTCTAGTGCCCATCAATCCCAGTGTCACAAAACCCAAGTAAGAACAACCCACCGTGTCCGCATCGACTGTAAAGATGTACTCATAGAAGGCTGGATCAATCCCAATCACGTTCCGCATCTGATGGAAGATCTCGAGTTCCAGCGGTGACATCGGTGCATCAAAGTGTACTCGGTTAAGGTAATGCATGAGCAAAATCTGGCTGTCACGTTTGCCGCGATTGCCAGGTTTGGAGCGCTCCGTAGGCTTGCCAACTTTGACGACGACCATGTAACTGGGAGACACGCAATATTAACGTTCACGCACGTATAGACACAAGACGGTGTACTTACGGAACAACGTGTCCCTCATACTCATACAGCCCCGAGTACACCTTACCATAATTGATTTGTCTCGAGCCCTCGCCAATCGATCGGAATATCAACGGTTCAGGATCAACCTTGGGATCGACACCCAAAATGTCGAGCACAATCCTCGGCGTCGTCCGATCATTGCCGCTCCCAATGATGTTGCCGTCGCAAATGATAAACATCAACTTGCGTTTGTCATCGTAATGTAACGCCGCGAGGGAATCGATGGTTCGTCGGAGTGAGTCCTCGCCTTCTGTATAACACGGGATCTGGCACAGAACAAACTTGTCGAGCAACTCAGGCGCGCGCTTGCTGCCCAGCTGCAGTGCAGAAAGGACTGACGTATAAGTGAGTATCATCCGCGCCAGCTACATACACGCAAGACTTACACTTGAGCACGATGGAAGCGCAGAGAACACCGGTGAACACGAG
This sequence comes from Phylloporus rhodoxanthus, assembly GCA_038091195.1. Lineage (NCBI taxonomy): Eukaryota > Fungi > Basidiomycota > Agaricomycetes > Boletales > Boletaceae > Phylloporus > Phylloporus rhodoxanthus. Next base: position 7,454 of record JBBPNZ010000762.1, on the reverse strand, counting down.
CAAGAGATAACTTTGCACAATGCACCGGGGCGACTTTCGAAAATCAACCTCACCGAGATAAAACATGTTCTTGATGCAGTTCACGTTCTGTGCCGCCGTCTGTGAGTCCATACCAGCAATGACCTTGTTCAGGTCCTTGGAGATGTCTTGTCCGGCTTGTTCCTTGAACACATTGGTGATGTCCTTGTTCAAGAACTGGTAGAAATTCGAAGCGCCACCCTGGTTGATCGAGACGGTGTTGACATAGTCCGTCAAGTCATAGACACTCTTGTCCCAGATGGCCCAAATCCTGGTGGGAGCACCATAAGCCAAATCAACCACGACGACAAGATCACGCTGATTCCTACCTTTGTATATTTGAATCCATTGCCTGTGAATAGATCATACTGGGATCCCACACCAACACTCCTTTCCGGTACTGTCCTATGCTTGGCAAGAACGCTGACGTATACCAATTCTCATTGTCCAGTGCCGTCCCCTGAGCTGCCTGGGTAGCACCAGACTTGTGCATCGCATTCGGTGCTAATGCCGTGAAGTTCTTCGAAGTGAGTTGCAATGTCGTTTGGGAGACCAGCCCGGGACAAGCGAGCGTAAGTGGTGGTGGAAAATACCCTGTCAAATCCTGCCCTACGAGTACATCCAAGTCCACGGCAGAGTTAGATGAGATCCCAGTGATATCGCTGTGGTCGCCATGGATGAAGTTGGAGAGGTCGTACACCCACCCCTGCACCGACACCCACCAATCCGTGTTCCCGGTGTGTTGGGCCACTTCATTGGAATTCCAGACCTTGTCGTACTCGGGACAGAGAAGGCGACCAAATTCGACGATGTAAAAGATAACGACTGCGTTCATGAGGAGGATTAAAAAGCAGATGGTGACTTTTTCCCGCCAGGCGAGGCGAATGTCCGGACGCTTCATCCGTCCAATATAGTGCAGCACGAAAGAGGGTATGATACCTGTTAATAGCCAGACGAAGAAGAGCCACCACTTTCGTGTCGTACTCGTAGGTATTTCCTCGACAGCAACGGGTGCAGCTTTGGCAGCCATCGAGCCTTCCTTTGACATGTAAGGAGACAAACCACCAGGACTCCCGCCTTTCTTGTCCCATTCCGATCCCCAACCATCCTCGGGATCTGTAAATGCCGGCGGACGGATGTTTGGCGAGGGCAAGCCACTGACGCCATACGGAACATGTTGATTAGGGTCCTGGTATCTCGAACCACGGCTGCCCACGCGGGCGATGAGCAAATTATCGCGACTCTCATTATCGAGAATCTCGTTCCCATGGTTATCCGTGTGAGTGTACTCCGTGGCATCATCCCCAGTTGCACTCTCGTCGTCCTCGACTGCATCGGGAGCCAACCGTTTCTGCTCCTTCTCAGCCGCACGAACTACGTCCTCGACCATCTTCCATGCAGTGTACGACAGCCAGATCGAACGGTGACCAACAGCATAATCTGTGCCCTCCTTCCACCCGTTTGAAGCTGCACATTGTCGGATACATTGCGCATCCGAACCGCGCATCGTCGGTACGAATCGTTCGCAGAATGCTCTCTGCTCCATGTCGGTGACAAAGTCCATGGTGCGACGCGCGACGATTTCAGGAATAAGGAGCGACTTGATCTGAGCCTTAACGCGACGTTTGTCGAACGAATTGGGCGAGTTGGAATCATTAGGTCGAATACAAGAAATGGTCCAAAAACGCGTCCGATCAAAGGAGGCAAAAATTTCCGAGAGTGTATAATTGAGTTGGGTAGATACGGTGTATATCTTGGAGAGGTCTAGAGGTGGGTGTTCTTCGTTTGGGAGGGGTGCAGACCCGTCCGGCGAAGCAATGGATGTTGGCTGACGAAGAGGACGCGACGAGACCTGCGCTTGGACGATACAATTTTCGTCCTTGGAGTGTTTTTCAACAGCAAGCGAAGGACCAGAGACCAACTTTGACACGAAAGGATCGGAGGAGTGACAGAGTAACGACACGAATGCCGAATCCAAGACATCCGAGTCCTTTTCGATAAAGGACGAAATCTCATACGAGCAGCTCCCAGCGTAGTGGTTAACACCGAACAAATTCCTGTCGTTTTCACCTCCCTGACTGGGACTTGCCACAAACGAAGTATGAACTCCATATTTGGACACGAGATCTTGATGGAGTTCTTCTGCCTTCTTGTCTCCAGCCTGTCCCGATTTGTACGATGTGCACGCTTTGTTTAAGATCCCAAGCATGCCGGCAGGCTTCCGCGTCGCACGTTCGCTCAGCTGAGCACCCCGAAGTAGTTCGATGCAGGCCGTGTTATCCACGATAGCGATGGTCGGAAGGGAGACACCATCGCCGACCATGTGACTATTATAACCAACGGCGTCCTCGAAAATGTTGCGCAAAACGTAAGACTGCACCAATTCGTCTGCAAAGTTGATGCAAAATTCATCAAACCGGTTTTGGCCAAAGGCAGAAATGAGCGGCGCGGTTCCCGCAAACGTCATCGAGCCGGCACCGGTGGGACCACGGGTCTGAAAGCCGGGAGGGTCGAAAATAATTAATTGAGTTGTGGGAAGAACATCCCTATTTGCAGGGGCAAACTTGTGATTCGCTGTCTCGACAACGTAGGCAAAAAGGATGGCATAGAGATCGCGCATGAGAGAATCGCGCTGGACTGCACTCTGCTCGACACTGAGAAGGACGGTGTACAGCTCCTTACGAACATAATTGGTCTTGTTAGTTAGCGTCTGCGCGAGGTCATCTGAGGGAACACCGAGGAGACGTGCGACATGCTCGAGGACAGGCATGTTTGCAACGGACGCGGAAACGTCCCTGGCATCAGCCTTTGTGAACTGAACGTTGCTCAACAAGAGGATAGCGACGAGGATGGTGAAAATAGAAGATAGGTGCTTGGGCTTGAAGCCAAGCGTGCGCATGGCGACACGCACGTCCCCCATCGCAATCGCATCATCGCTAAAAGGTCCGTTTGGGAGCTGATAACAGCCCGAAGAAGCTAAGAGGGCATATTCCGAGGGGTCGTTGATGTTGAAGTAGTCGCGTTCCTGAGGGGCTGCACCGGACAAGAACTGGTAAAAGATGTGAAACGTGCGTTCCTCGTGGGGGAGACGATTGAGTCTGGACTTGTCTAGTGCGAAGGCGAGGACTTTAGCGGATTCAATGCGGCCACGATTGTTGAAATGAAGTTCGAGATAGCGACTATGTCGTGAGGCATTTGGATTTGAGACAGTTTTTGCGTTTCCAAAGGCGTCGAGGAGGGTGTGGAGGGCTTTGAGCTGGCTCGCCATTCTGAACTCTTTCTTGGAGTGGGAAGAAAGCCGCAGAACCTGGTCTACGATGAGACGTAACGTGGATGTCTTTCCAGAGCTGGTTACACCGCTAGAAGGGAGGACGGTCAGGAAAGCGAGCACTACACAATAAGAGGAAACATACCGAGTGATGACGGACTGGGACTGTTTAGTGCGACGCATGAGCAAGTAAATCTGAGCAGCGAGTTCATATGGATGGGGCTGGAGGAGGGTGGAGCTGGCGAGAGAGAGGCCGGTTTCCTTGTAGCACCGTTCTTCGTATTCTCTGGCACTGAGGTCGTTAACGTTTGCGAGAGTTTTGTAGGGATTTACGACGAGGAAGGACGTTGTGCCTATTCTAGAGTATGGTAAATCAGAGCGAAAGCGGGTGTTGAGGACGGCGAGGATGGCATCGTCTGAGGGGTAGACGGTGGCGGACTGAGAGGTAGATACGAGGTGAACGAGGTCGCCGGTGTTGGCGGCGTGGGTGGAACGAGAGGCCATGCAAGGGCCAACGAAGGAACGTGAAAAGAAAGAGCGGAGGAAGCAAAGAAAGAAAAAGCGGACGTGACGTTGTTGGCAGTCAACCACCCTTGTACTAGCTTGGACTGGTCACGTAATTAAACTTGACAGCTGTCCTCAACACAAGCGTTTCACTGGACATACATACAACGCCGCGTGCACACTACCGAATCGTATTATGGAATGAATTGCTGCCGCATGGTTGACTACATAATACGCTACCAACGTGGCCCAGTGTTTACGAGGACGCGCGCCGTTCAACACAACATGCAGTGAAGTTGTGGTCCGGCAATTTCCGTTAACGGAGAGGCATTGCCAAAAACATGTCAATACAATTTTGACTTCTGCCAAATCCCTTCTGCTCAGTATTACCGCGCGCGCTACTGCAAGAGTGCTACCGCTGCAAGTCGCGACATCACGACAACCTGGAGGGCACGACAACGACCACGCGTGCGGCATGCCCAACCGCACGCCTGGAGGACACGGCGGAGACGGCGATGCGACGACGCAATGCCGTTGATGGCCCAGTGCCATCAACGACACCACGACGACGACGTGCATGACCGCACCCACCACCGTCGCAGGACTCCATGACGACGCGTGCGCGACGGCACACACCACTTGACGACGACAACGGCGACGCGTGTGCTGCCGCACGCACACCACCAGGAGGAGACGACAATGACGACAACGCGATGTTGTCGAGGGCTCAACGCCATCAATGACATGACGGCGACGACATGTGCGCGATGGGACACCCCCCCTTCATCACTGAGCCATCTCGCACAGGACAAGGCAACATGCCCGCACGCCTTGCCCATTCCCCAACGCACCAATGCGCTCTCCCCCACTTGCCCCTCGCGCTCGCTGTCTCATAGGGGACGAGGCGACACGCCTGCACAGCCCCGCCCAGCTGTCGCCTTGCCTTGCGAGGACAAGGTGGCATGCATCCTCGCCCTCGCACACTTTCCCCCGCCATCATATCTCTGTCGCTGTTGCCTTGTCTCGCACGGGGACGAGGACGAGATGGCATTCCTGCATGCCTCGAATGCGCCTATGCAGTCGCTCACTTGCTCCCGCTCTCATACTGCCGTCGCCGTCTCTATACCCTTACCCACTTCCTCCCGCCCTCATATGGCTGTTACCATCACCTTGTCTCACACGAGGACAAGATGCACGCCTGCACACCCTTTCCCCTACAGGACAGGCGCAACATGATGGTCATGACAATCATGACACATTGATGACACTGCAATGAGGAGGACATGGCGATGCAACAACAACATGGTGTGATGCACCCACATCACCTGCACGGGCCCAGCGATGGCAACAATGACAGGTGTGCAACTGCATGATGATGACATGATGACAAGGATAACAGTGATGACAGTGTGATAGCAACAAGGACAAGGAACAACTTGCCTGCATGCCATTGCTTCATTCATTTGACTGCATGTATATTACTAGTATATAGATAATACTACTTGGTTGAATCTATCAAACTGCATGAGATGTTTTAGCAAAATAAGTGGCTAAGACAATGTCCCTCAAATTGCTTAGTTAGCAAGTCTGTTTAAGCCACAAACAAGACAAAATAAGAACCACACTCATTTCCTTTCTTTTCTCTTCCTTGGACAGTGACCCTCCATACATGGCTGACAATTCTGTCCCAACTGGATCATTCTTTCCTCAGCATGTTCCTAGTTTGGAGGAGCTTGCTCTAATCATAAACTGCCATTTGCAATGCTCTGTTGATCCAGCTGGCATGGTTACTCTTTACTCAAGAGACCATCATGTCAACAATGAAAGAATATTCACCACAGCTCCTCTTCATTATCACCATCTCCTCTGTCACATCATTTGGCATCATGAATGCATTATACTCCTCCTTCGGTCCCCTCACTATGATCCAGAGTCTGCCATTTGGAAAGCTGCTTGCCAAAACTTGCTATACACAGAGCAGGTACTTGGTAGGGTTGCAAACCCTCTCCAGGCTGCAACCCATATGGTTCCACTTGCACATGTTAGGTTTTTTGACTGTTCATGCTTGAGGAATATTATGTCTTTCGACATGAACCATCTACAGTAGCCTACTGGCAGAAGAAGAATCCTCATATCAACTTACAGTAAGGGTGTCTGATATCCTATCTCTAGGTATGTAGTACCATCTTTCCAATAGTGATGGTGCTTTGACATGATCTCTGGAAACACAGATTGGGAGAGGACAGAGAGGTTAATTGGCATAGACTTTGTAGGTGTCCTTTTCCAGTTTGATATACAGAGGGTGCATGAATCTAACATCCAGAGGCTATTGAGGGATATGACATTTGTGTATAAGGACTTTTTTGACCATCCCTACTCTCAAGACATATCACTCAATCCAGGTGAGGAGCCAATACGTTTTTATGCTGGGGGTGAGTATCATATACATGATTTTGAGTTAAGTCCAACTTCACTACCTCCGCTACTCTGGACCTCCTTTCTTTAGAACTCTGGTGCATTCTCTACCAAGATGCCACCACCTTCGATTTCCTTATATCTTTCTTCATTCTATTCCTTGTACCTTGATACTTTTGTATTAGACTTGCTTCTTAGATTCAACCGCAGCTGTATTCAACTGTGGACACAGCTCCAGCTTACTTTCCTCCCATCTCTGCCTCTATCCTTATACGAGTATTTTCCTAACTCCGCCTCCATATATAAACCCTCTGTACTCGATACTTGTACTCTAGTTTGAATATCGACTTAGATACCACTCCTCTACTTGCATCTATCTCTGATCTCTGACCCTCTGACCAAATTCGGGGACACAATGTTGACAAGGGCACACCACATATGGTGAAGCCACAGTCCCTTCTGACCAAAACTCCAGAGTTCTGGAGTTCCCCTCAGGAGTTGACCCGGTCTTGACAGTATATTCGAACTCACATCTTGTCAACAGTCTTTACCTCCTCATGACCACCTCTACCCACTCTGACACTCGTACACTGGGTGCACAACCTCTCTTGTCCTCTCGTTATGCCTCTCTCTCTGCCTTTCGAAGCAATTGAGGTGACTCAGGTCCCTCCAAGCACTTCCAAAGTTTCTCCGCTCATGCTGCCTCAGCCTCTGTGTCACACCCATGTCCGCATTCTCCGACTTTGGTCACACACACACATGAGACCTTCCCTACCCCACCCTTCACAATCCTCTGGAAGGTCCTGATGGCCCTGGAGATGACTCCTTCAATGATGACTCCTACTTCCTAGGGGATGACCCTCTTCCTGGGAATGAGCTGCAAGATGCTCTCGCTTGCCTTGCACAGGCAATCCAAAACCTTGTTTGTTCCTCTTGTCGTCTCATCTCCGCATCTGCTCAGCACACTAAAGTCTGTGAACCAGACCAGTTTGATGGGACCGATCCCTGCAAACTCTGCGTCTTCCTGGTTCAGTGCGAACTCAACTTCCAGAATCATCCTAAGGCCTTTGCCTCAGAATGCGCTAAAGTCACATTTGTGCAATCCTACCTCAAGGGTATCGCGCTGGAATGGTTCAAACCTGACCTCCTTGACTCTGATGATGTCCTCTTCTGTCTGCTCTAGATGGACAGCTACAAGAAGTTCGTCCTTGAGCTTCAGACCACTTTTGGTCCTCACGACCCCGTCAGA
>JBBPNZ010000761.1:0-14277 GCA_038091195.1 Phylloporus rhodoxanthus | reverse complement strand
TTCAGAGTGGTTCAGCTTGCGATCAAGTGTAAGTAGGACAAGTCCTATTCAATTGCGAAGAGATGGCAAATCGCAAGATCCCGAGCGGAGATTAAAATAATGGATAACTTGTAGGACAGGCAAACTCTAAATGTTCCTCAACATCAACGAGAGCGGACGAAGACATCGCACATAGGCCCCATAAAAACAAGCAAGATGTCTGACGCTGGAGATGAAATAAAAGTCGAAGCCCCCGCTGCCGAGGTTGAAGTCTCTGCGGAGGCACCAAAGGGTAAAATGTCCGTCGAGGAGGCTCTTCAGGTGGGTGTTTACCCGTTCCATCTTGCTGTATCGCCCATCTTTCTGCAGCAAGTTCTGAAGAATGCGCTCGTACACGATGGGCTTGCGCGTGGTCTGCGTGAGTGTGCCAAGGCTATGGTGTCGAGAGCGAGGGCCTGCACGTCCTCTTGGATTACTTCAAGAACCGTTGAATGGTGAGTTTGAGCGGACATTTCGTACTATGCGATGACAATGCAGACTCCCTCAACGGAGACATTGTAAAGATGAAGATATCAGTCTATCCGGAATCAACATTTTTGTCTGATCTTATCGATTCCATATGCAAGCAGACCTGGCTGATATGATCTTTTTCTGTAGATGACATGACACGATGTTTTGTACGAGTCATTGTAATATTCTTGTCGTCTCCAATCGTTGTGCGCATGTAGCGGACGTGTATATTCCTAGACCATAGCCTTGTTCTACGGGTCTTTGAATCACAAGGCGTGCATTTGGCAGTGTGTAGCACTAAATAATGTCGGCTATACACGTTTGATCCGAGTGACCAATCACTCAATACCCTCCATGCGGCTCGTCGAGAACGGCGACGGACCCGTTCCGCAGACCTCAGATGATAAAGCGCGAAAACCTCTCTCTCGATCCCCTTCTTACATCCGACTTGCTCGAGGTCGTGCAGTTGTCTCCTTTGAAAATCTCGTTGCCCTCGCAAATCATCAAGAGCGCCTCAAAGAGGCTCGTAAAATAGTCTGGCGCGACCGCGGCGAACCAGCGGTCGAACTCGCAAGCGTTTGGGAATGTATCGAGCATGGCGGGCGGGGTGGCCTCCGTGCGTACCGCTTCCGACCCATCTTTGTCCATTTTCAACCCATTTTCCACAGGAGCCGGTGCTATCGCCTTTGTTATTCGAGCTAGCCTCAATCTCGTTCTGGCAACGCTCCGGTTTGGCAAGGTACCAAAGTGAGGCTTCATTTATCATGATGTCCCCACCGTCCGTTCATCGTCCACTTTCACTCAGGGAGATACGCTTTGCGTTGGTCCGCCATGCTATCTTTGGGAAAGACTCGTTCAGATTCGCCTCCATGCTGGGTGTGTCCCTTTCTGCTGGTCAATGACTTCATGAATACATCTCTGTCGTCAGGTGCCTTTGTCGCACTATACAAGTCGATCCTCAATGCACTTCCCATCGTTCTCCCCGTCACGTCATCGAGCCCTCCGTCCCCGTTCGAGGAAGACAAGGAAGACGAATCCGTTCCCGCGACCCCCCTCGAAATACCACTGTCCAAACGACGAGCACGGTTGTCTCTTTCTGCACAAGTGCACCAACAATGGGTTCGCAAAAAGACACGTCGATGGCACGCGGTGGTCGCTGGCGCTATTGCCGGTGGCATTGCAATTATGTTTGAGAAACGGTCGCGGAGACTGATCATTGCACAACAGTTATTCGTTCGGTTCGTACCAAGCCTTTCCCGTCGTGATTGGTTGCTGAATGTCTTGCAGTGGGCTTCAGGGGTCCTACAACGCATTTACGTCCGAACGTGGTATCCATATTCCGCATGGCGACGTGCTTTTGTTTACTCTATGGTGCGTCTTCTGATTTATGCCAGAGTGTAGGTTTGTAATTTGCTTCCAGCTCTGTTCAGATCGTGTATGCACTATTTTCGCGGCCAGAGACACTTCCGAGGTCATACACCACCTGGTGAGCGGATAATATGCGTGCGCAATGACATCCTGAGTACTTGTCAGGCTCTCCAAGGCATCTGGCGCACCCATCTCAGCCATAAACATGGTGCGGGATATCAACCGTACGGGGACATTGAACGTCGGCGACCTTGATAAATCGCTCTTACGCAAAGTACGTCAATGCTATCCATTAGTGTGAACAATCCTGATATCGTTTGTCTAGGACCTCATACCTGCCAACCGGACAGCCATCTTGGCAAGAAAAGCACTCGCAACTGCTATACCACCTGACTTTGGTCCGCCATACCCCCCATGCGCGGCTGTACATCCTTGGGTTGAATCTTGCATGGCGGTTCCTCTTCCGCGTTTATGGACCGTGTTTAAATGGGGATTCCCCATTTACGGGACGCTTCACCTCGTGCCGCTGGCGCTATTCAAGCGAAATGCGTTCCTTTCAAATCCGTTGAGGATGCTCTGGAGAGCAGCTTGGGGCACAATCCGGAGCTCGGCATTCCTAGCGACGTTTATCGCCACATACCAGTGTGAGCAGGTCTCGTCATTGTACTGGGTCGTGGTCAACTGAAGTTGGCTTTAGCTTGGTTCTGCTTCAAGAATTATTTGCATGCTCTGTTATCGTCTCAAACCAAAGTCAAGTTACCGCCGTTCATACTTGCATTCCTTGTTTCCAAGTACTCGTACGCGGTTGGTGGGCTTGGTGCACTATCCATTCTTTTAGAGGAGAAGCGTCGGCGGGGAGAGTTGGCGATGTATGTCTTACCCAAGGGATTGGAGAGTGCATGGTTGACTGCACGAGGGAAAGGGTGGGTGTTCAAGACGGGGGAATTTGGGGAGATGATCGTGAGTCTTGATCGGCGATCTCACTCTGTGTGAGTATTAATGCAGCATAGCTAACGGCGATTGGAATGGGCATGGTGATGGTACGTCCATTTGATTCGAAGTGGCATATGGTGCAGCGGAAGCTGATATGAGCCTATCCCCTTTCAGAATACATACCAGGTATGAAGATTATCAAGATAATGTCCTTTCGGAGACTGACATTTGCATCAGAATGAACCGCAGCACCTTTCGGGTTTAGTCAGGCGTATACTGTACCAATTTATAGGGCCCAACTGATCTTACCAACCCGGTTGTAAATTATTAACCCAGACATGGAACGAACGGGCGGTGTTCGATTGATCATTGCAGATGACAGGTCCACCGGTACCTTCTCATGGTATTCGGCGATCCATTAGAGGGCATACTGCCTGATGAGTGCGTTGGTTGACACTTGGCAAAGCAGACACCGGCTACGCAAATCTCATTGAGCATCACCTACCCAAAGAACCGGAACGACACCCAGATCGATAACGGGGATGCACTGCATTATACACTGCATTTCTGAGCGCAAGGTACGTTTCAGGAATTGCATCTTTGAGCTGAGATAAGGGGCAGAGAGTACCTTTCTTGCTTATTCCCACATACCATGACGCTCGGATTCTTCAAAACACGCCCTCAGGCGACGACGGACGAGGTACCCAGTCAAGAAGAGGTGGCGTTTTGCCCGATGGCCCTTCGCCAGGCTGACAGACGCTCGCATAGATCGACCGCGAAATTGAAAAGCTCAAAGACGACTCGGCGAAAGATGTGCAGAGACAGCTTGAGCAGCAGCACCTGGCTGAAAAGGAGGACAATATCAAAGAGGTAGGGCTGCAAGCCGTGCTTCGATCAAGGGTTGGTGCTCATCGTTTATGCATTTGTTTGTCTGTGTTTTGTGTGGTGGGGATTAGGAGGTGAAGAAGGAGGTGAAGAAGGTGGCGGAGGAGGTAGAGGATCAGTTCACGTCTGCGCGTAAAGCTAAAGAACAGGTAAGTGTCTGTGTCTGTATGTGGCTCGCACACGTACTATGGTGACGGGCCTGCATCCGTCGGCTTTTGACTGAGGGTTGCATAGGCGGGAGGTAACGTCAATTAGCCAGTCGTCCAGGCCACGACACAGGAGATGTATTGTGAGCTTAGCACACGGGCGATGCTATGATTGTCTTGGTTTCTAAATGTATTGTCATAGTGACCCTGTGCGGGGAGCTTGCTGGATAATCAGTAACCGGTAACCCCAGATAGTAAATCTTCAAATGTCTAGTAGTACTTGTGTAAGCGCTCAGGATTGTGATCATCAACCCCACAAGAAGGCACTGCCCTCCCTTTCAACTTTAAGGCGGCTGTCCAGATACAGTACTTGGGGTTGAAAGGGAAGCGCCAAGACCCATTCTAAAACAGATTTTGTCAACTTTGCAATCTCCTGGACACTCTTACCTGGCACGTAAATTTTCAAAATTCAATTCCGAGAACTATCTCTTCATCATAGAAGTCAATGGTTGATTGTGGCGCAGTGACAGCGGTGCAGGCAGTGCATGACAAAAAAAGGGGAGACTTTGGTCGCACTGCCGCTTGCACACTAAAGATCAAGTTCGGCCATCAACGTCTAACATTTGGGTAAGGAATGCAAGCATGAAGTTGAGGATACGGTCCGTAAGTTACAATGACTCTAAATCAGTTTTGAATATATCTTTGCCTTGTAAGTCATGGAACAGTGCACTGGTATGGATCGGTGTTTCGGCGCAGGGTATGTTTTTATGTGTAGATGGAGCGACTCCGCCTCTAACACTTCCGCTTCTTTTAGGGTTCACCTACATCTACTTTCCACTCTTTTTCTGACCCCGACTCCTCATCTGATTTTACCCTCCTTCATTCATATGACTCGTTCTAGGTCTGGTAACCTGGACAGCTCCACTCCCGCCTATGTCGTCGGAGCACAATGCGTCCCACGACCGCTCGTCACCCCAGGAGAGGTAAAAGGGCACCTTCGCCTTCTCAGAATGTTCCATGACCTTAGGAGCACCGTCGAGGACTGCAAGGATCGCCGGATACCAGCGTACGTGGTGCAACTGGACAAAGCCACCCGCTGGAGGTGGTTCGTGCACCTTGCCGTTGAAAGGTGCGTTCTCTCCACGCCTGTGCCGTCTGATCTGCGATTGTGATCGCCGCGTGGCCAGGTTTGAACGATGGGTTCTGTCCCTGCGGTTTGTCTCCCTTGAAAAGTTTATCGTGGGCCATGTGCCGCCGTTGGATGTCTGGATGGTGTGGCACGCCTATTTACTCAGCCCTCGGTAACTCCTCGCCATGTACCCAAAATTTGTTCCAGGGCCTGAACCGATGCCTTGCAGCTGCTACGCAGAGGATTGTGAACGTCTCCCTGTATTGCAACAGCTGCGATTATTCAATATGTTCGTTGTCGGATCAGTGAGCCCGTGTTTTCTCAGATACGATGGGAAAACTAATTTAAAGTGGTTTGGTGACAGATCAATATAGGAATAGTCGTGCAACGAAAACCAAGCAACGCCAGAATAGAAACTTGGTTTAGAGAAACCGGGACGACCTTCAATCCATTCGAAGCCATGACCGTGGAAGAAAACAGATTCAAGCAGCTATCCTGTCCACGATGTCGGACCAACGTTTACGTCTGTGAGTTGATATAGTGCATCCAAAGCCGCGTGCGACAATCTAACATCACGTCGCCTGGCAGCGTTTACCAATGGCGGCGGCACAGGATTCGCAGAGGGAAAGTTCTCGGTCATGTGTCCACTTCCTGGTTGCGGGCTGAGCATTACGCACGACAATCTCGCAGTTTCAAAATTCGTTCGTGATCTGTCCGAAGGAGATGAAACACAGGAACGCGTCATTGCGTAAGTTTTGTATCGTGTTTCCAGACGGACATTTTAGTGATATCTTTGCGACAGTGGGAGTCTCTTTACTCCGTCGGGAAAACGGGATGCATCTCATGCCAAGGCCATCTGGGATCAGTTGATGCAATCCGCTCACTTTGCTGAGTTGCGGGCTGCATCGTTCGATGAACGACTCGCTAGGTTGGATCGCGTGAAGGAGATTAAAGAGAAAATTGGCTACTCACTGGAGAGGCTTAGAGAAGCTATATCGACCTCTTTAAGGAATTGTCCCGCAACCTCGTGAGTGCATTGGATCATCCGGTCTCGACACGAATGATGACGGGTGGCCCAGGGTGACAAGGGTGTTGAGCGCTTATTCGAATGGTAGTCCCTTTTCTGTCGATCTCATAGACGCTGTAGGTGATCCTCATCTAGGACTGTTGGTGACCTTACCAGTGTGACAGGTCGTTCGTCAGTCTGAATTTACGGTGCGGATGGATGAGTTGGGTTGGTTGAAATCAGGCGCCTTTCACGATGCAGACAGACAAGAGATTTTGGAGCACTCGGTGATGCGATATCATGCGTATGCGTTTGTATGTCGCTTAAAGATGCCCTGAACATTCTACCCAACAGGTTTCTGGACTTGATGACCGTGCACCAGAGCTCTATGCTTGTACCTACACTGGATATTGATCTAATATGGCATACGCACCAGCTCATGGCAAGTCGGTACATCGTCGATTGCGAGACGTATATTGGCCGTTTGGTGGATCAGTGAGCAATTTTGTAGGACCCCTTTACACTGCTGATCCCTGTCCTAGCGAACTGAGCGTGACAGAAAGCCGCCTCTCTTCTGCATTCGACGCCACATGTCGTGCTTGGCAGGTAGGTAGGATTCGATTCATATCTAGGGTGAACCTAACGGCCATCTCGTCTAAGGCGCGTTTCCAAGTCTCATATATGCAATGTGGATGCCCCATTCCGGACGGGATGTCCATGCACAAGTTCGTGCGACTCTTCCGCTATTGCATGCGCAGTCGCTCGCAATTGCGGATAGACCTCCACCCGAAGCACCTCCCTGCGACGCACCCGAGTGCACATAACGCCCTGCTGACGTTCCAAACTGTAGGCACTGGCACGTTTGGCAAAATGTGCCATACGCATGGGAAGCGCAAGGAAGCGTGATCGCGGTCAAGGTCACCTGCGTCGCGCCGCAAGCAGGTGCACAAGATATCTATACGCAGGACGCCGTTGGATCCGGATGGAACCTTGCCGCTGCGGTTACCTGGGATGCTGGTGCATTTTGACAGAGCACTGCCTTCGCTGCACCGTTCTTCCTCAGCTTGAGCCTTGAGGTCGCGCCACCGTTGCGCGACTTCCGAGATGTGTGGTTTGTATCGTGCGTGAATTCGCTCACTGTTTTAGGTGATCCGGGACTACCTTGAGTCTTGGGAGGCATATTCATAATAATTTATTAGGTGAATGAACTCAGTACTGTGTGTATTGAGTATGGATATACCCAGCAGTTGTACTATCATTCTCATTGACTGCCATGTATTCGATGTCTCTGATTCCCGAAATTTTTGACAAGACGTTGTGACATACCAGGCTCTTGCGCACTTGCTGCGAAGTCAACGCGATACTCATTGGCTGTGCGGGTTGCACTAGTACGTAAGAATGTCCAAAGCTCGTTCTGATTGGTTTTCCTTTTGGCAACAGGTCACACGATGGCGTGGCGGCCGAAAAGACAGTGGACAAAGAACGGAACTTGCTGTCCTTGCAGACAACCATCATACTGACTGGCCTGCTCGGCCCAATTTTATACACCCGTCCTCCCAACTTCGATACCCGACCATCGCGGTCGTCATCACTAACCGAGTATTGAGTGCATACTGATCCGGAGCATCATCACGATGACCAACATCGTTGCCCAGTTCGCAGCACTCCTCGCAACGGGTGCATCGATCAACATTACGACCCCGTCCCTCGAGTTCCCGCAAGCACTGCAGCAGTCGTGGGCGCAGTATGCACCGTGGTTCCCTGCGGCGACGTACGCACCGCCGCCGACAGGGTGCGACGTTGTACAGGTGCGTTGCTGTTTCATGTGTCGACCCTGCGTGCCGTCCCACCATCGAATTGATCTAATGTATTTGTTGTGCTCTACTGGCAGGTCAATTTAGTGAGGCTTCTGTGATTTCATCAAATTTTTCCGTCTAACGGACGCTTTGGGTGCCGATAATACTTGAAGCTACAACGTCACGGCGCGCGGTACCCAGAGAAGGATGCTGACAAGGCTATCCGTAAAAGCGTGAAAAAACTCAAGCGGGCGAAGAGATTTGAGGATCCCAAGTTTGCGTTTGTCAAGGAATACGGGTACACGCTCGGGACAGACGATCTTGTCCCATTTGGAGCGGCGCAGTATGTTTTATTTCATATACTGTCTTTTCCTGCTCTCATCGCCCATATCTGTTGCTGTGGGTTGCTTATTCAAGATCGTTTGATGCAGGACAAGAACATTTTGTGCGGTATGCAGCTCTCGTGGACGAAGACACCCTTCCATTTGTGCGGGCTTCGGAAAGTGATCGTGTGATTGACTCCGCAAGAAATTGGACTGCTGGTGAGGACCAACGTCTTTCTTTTGGACAGGGTATTCCTCATCCGGTTCAGGTTTCGCGTATGCGAGCAAGCAGAAATACTTCCCCGGGCTCTCTGTGATCATCTCTCAGTCAGTCAGTTCACATCTGTGATCCTTCTCCTTCGCAGTGCGTCTCACGTAAAGTTAGGGAAACGACACGCTAGATGACAAGATGTGTCCACAGGTAGGCAAATCCACGAAGGAGACCAAAACATGGAGAGATGTATTCGCGCCGGCGATTGCCAAGCGCATCAACACCGTGGCGCCAGGTGCAAAATTGAAAAAGAAAGATGTAGTGAATTTGATGACGCTTTGCCCGTTTGATACAGTAGCACACGAGGCACCCAGCCCGTGGTGTGATTTGTTCAACCCCAAAGAGTGGGCGTCGTATGAGTACTATGGCGATCTCAGTGATTACTACGGCAATGGGTAAGTGTTTTATTGCTGCGTAGTTTCCATCGCCGTTTACTGAACCTTCCGCCCAAAGATATGGGCAGGACCTCGGGCCTGTGCAAGGGGTTGGATACGTCAACGAATTACTCGCCCGGCTAAGTGGTCAACCCGTCCAAGATGAGACACAAACCAACCACACACTTGATGATTCTTTGATCACCTTTCCCCTCGACCGCACCTTTTACGCCGACTTTTCGCACGACAACCAAATGATCTCGATCTATAGTGCACTCGGGCTCTTTATGCAGCCGCACGACCTCAACCCGACCCGGTTAGAAAAGAAACGCACTTGGAAAGATTCGTTATTGGTGCCATTCTCGGGAAGAATGATCACGGAAAAGATAGCGTGTGACGGAAGTGGTGTCAAAAAGCAAGACGAATACGTGCGGGTGTTGGTTAATGATGCAGTACAGCCGCTTGCGTTTTGTGATGCACGCGGGGACGGACTGTGCACGCTTGCGAATTTTGTCGAGAGCCAGAGTTATGCGCGGAATAATGGGGAGGGGGATTGGGCACTGTGTTTTGGGGAGGAAACATAAGAGGATATTGTGTTCGCAAGACGTATGCGTGTCGGATAATTGCATCATCGCTGTTCTTCTGTTTGTAGGAGATCTCTAGTGCGGCACAAGTAGGCTCACTTACTGATCTGACAGAGCCCCCAATGTGAGCGGGAAGAAGTCAACGGCGTCACACGAATTCACGACTCATCCGGCGAGCCACGGTGTACTAGATCGTGACTATCAACCCATTCACCTCCGTCGTCTTTGAATACTACATGCAAGGCAACGGATTTCGGAAATGAGACAACTAAGCTGTGATATTTAGTACTCAGGAACCACTACATTATCATTATTTAGTCCCGAACTCAGGCGGAATGCAAGGGAAAAGAAAGTGCCAAAATCAACCGCATGAGGTAGAAGAGGAGACAGCTCGAAACAGACACATTCCACAGTGCACCAGTGTCCGATTCCAGGATACTTCTGTCGAACTTGGAGGGACAGATGTTGGCCCGTCAGCGTTCGAAGCGCCAGTCGATCCAGGTGGAAGGATAAGTACATCGGAGATCATCTCGAACACTCGGTCCAAGTTGGGTTTCTGATGGGGATCATATCCCAATAAACGATACACGGTTAAGTCTCGTTTTTCTGGCCACATCCTGCATATGGATGACTTCGTAGAGGTGACTCGGCTGGGTATACTGAGCGAGAACGGTAATTGTGACGATTGCTCAACCACCCCTGTGCTTTTGTTGAGATCGTGAATGTCGGAGAACGAGGTCACTGGTAAGTTGCATCTAAGTACGCCCACGAACTTGTTGCTAGAAGTAATTTATACACGACTAGGAGAGTGGATCAGTATTTACCGTTATTCCTGAAAAATGCCAACGAACTCCATATGTCAGATGGAGTAGGATTTATAGTATTCTTGGAGCGACGTGGCATCTCGGACGCCGTATGAACTATATGTTAGATCAGTGTGTGCTTCAAGAGCGGGTCCCCGTTCGAAATGGTGTTCGGTTTCTTATTTTGCCGCCATGTCAATCTGAGCCGAAGAAATAAATCACATGTCGGGGCGCCGAACCTCCGCGAGCACCAAATATGGTGTTAGCAGCCCAGCACGAGAATAAAATAAATATCAACGAACAAGAAGCCAGGGTGACGACATTCGAACCTGGGGGCATGCCGGGAAGTTGAATCGTTTATATAGCATGGTCGCCTGAGCCACAGTTCGCCCGCATTGTCCTCCGTTCGTACCCCTCCTTGTCACCGTTATTGTTACCCATATAGGCCAGTCGTATCACGATGCCCAACTTCGCTGCCCATGCCGCAAGGCTTCTTGCGGGTAGTGCGTCGATTAAAGTTACCGCTCCTTCGCTGCAGTTCCCTCAAGCTGTGCAGCAGTCCTGGGGTGGGTATTCACCCTGGTTCCCCGTGGCGGAGTACTTGCCACCACCCGCGGGGTGCAATCTAGTCCAGGTATGTTTCACATGAGCCGTCTCTTTCGTGTGTAGATTTTTGGTTGAAATCTGAAACAGGCGAATCTGGTGAGGCTTTCCCTGATTCCATTCGCTGAGCGACAAATCTCACCAACGAGGTGGGATGCTCGCGACATAAAAGTTGCAACGCCACGGTGCAAGGTTTCCCACAACTTCTACTGGGGAAGCGATCAAGGCAAGCGTGAAAAAGCTACAGCAGGCAACCTCGTTCAATGCTCCCGACCTTGAGTTTGTCAAGGATTACAAGTATACCCTTGGTGTCGAAGATCTGGTGTTGTACGGTGCCCAGCAGTGCGTTTCGTTTACTGTCTTGGCTGCGGCTCGTCCACTCTGCCTCAATTTCGGTTCTTTTTTCCCATGCTCCTGTTTTGGTTTCAAGGTCGTTCGACTCGGGCGAAGAAGATTTTGCTCGGTATGCAGCTCTCCTGAATGAAACGTCTCTTCCTTTTGTTCGTGCCTCAGAAAGTGGCCGTATCATTAACTCGGCGTGGAACTGGACTGCCGGTGAGAAACAGTAATATTCTGTTGAAAAAAGAACGTCTTACTCAAACACGGAATCCAGGTGTCGCGTATGCAAGCAACCAAAAATGCGTACCCAAACTAAATTTGATCATTTCCGAGTCAACGGTCAGTCCCGCGGCCGCAGCTTCTCTGTAATGCATCTGACGCACTACTAGGTGAATGACACACTAACTGCTTATGGATGTCCAAAAGCTGGTGACTCCACCAATGAGACCACAACGTGGATAAATGTGTTCGCGCCAAGGATTGCAGAGCGCATCAACTCCGAAGCACCAGGTGCAAATCTAAACAATGAAGATATAGTGAATTTGATGTCGCTCTGTCCATTTGATACAGTGGCGTACGAAAGACCTAGTCAATGGTGCTCTCTGTTCACGCTCAATGAGTGGGCGTCATATTTATATGCAGTCGACCTTGGTTTTTACTACCTCACCGGGTATGTCTTGATCATCATCCCTCCGTGGTTCTTCCCACAACCACTGACCTTTGACTCTCCCAAGACCTGGGCAGAAATACGGCCCTGTGCAAGGGGTTGGGTACGTGAATGAATTGCTCGCTCGCCTGACGGGCAAACCTGTTCGAGACGAGACACAAACCAACCATACGCTTGACGACAATCCCGCCACCTTCCCCCTTGATCGCGCCTTTTACGCCGACTTTACGCACGACACATTGCTGACTGCAGTCTTTGCGGCAATCGGGCTCTTTGAGCAATCTGAGAACCTCACCACAACCCAGATAGACAAGGGGCACACGTACATTTCGTCGGAGTTGGTGCCGTTTTCGGGCAGGATGGTCACAGAGAAGATCATATGCGATGGAAGTGGCTACGAACCTCAAGGGACGTACGTCCGGGTGTTGGTCAACGATGAGGTGCAGCCGCTTGCGTTTTGCAATGCGAGCTTATATGGGCTGTGCACACTCTCAGATTTCGTTGAGAGCCAGAGCTTTGCGCGGACGAACGGCGCTGGGTTGTGGGCAGAGTGCTTCTTGACGTGAGCGGATAGTCGAGGAACTATTGCTTGTGTATAGAAAAAGCATCAGATGGCATTGAAAAAGCCGGTGGTTGAACTTAGGGCAGAGATGATGAACTTTCGCTACCAGCGCCTGCTCGCCGATACAGTAACGTTCAAGTCATCACTGAATTGGTGAATCACTGGTGGTTGAAAACCGAGACATGATCGAATCATGTGAATAAAACGGGCTACGTTCGACGTTCGACCGGCAAGTACAAGTCGGGCCCGTGTTACTCGTCAGTGCGCTAGTACTACTTGTCTACGATGTCCCATCAGCTCCGCGCAACAGCAACATCTCAGATCATAACGCTACCCCCTCTCCCTGAACTCTTTGAGCCCAACTTCCTGGACGTTCTCCTCCCAGCTAGACATGATGCCCCAGTTTTCAAGCCAGGGGCCCCAGAAGTGGCTCCTAATTCAATGATGGACGCCCTCCGGTCCTCTGCTCACCAGAAACTCACAACCAACGATGCTCCTGCGTTCAGCTCTACACTCGTACCTACCCTTGACGCCTATTTAGGTCTGCGAACTGGTATCTCTGGAGAGGCAGTTGATCGCTATCTAGAGAACGCATGGGCAGAGGATTCAAACCTGACCCTTCGAATCATCTGGAGCACGAGAAGTATTCACGATGGCAAGGCAGAGAAAGAGCTCTTCTATCGGTATGATTCTTCATGCTTTTCCGTCGATGGACACTCATTCGTCTTATCAGAGCATTCGGATGGCTCTTTGAGAATCATCCACGCACGGCGATCACAAATCTCCGGCACCTGGTAGATCCTGTATGTGCGGGATCCAGCAATGATGCGGAGAAAGAGAAAGGCATGTCTCATGGGTGCTGGAAGGACTTGCTCAATATATTGGCTTTGGCCACCGTTGACGAGCTGAAATCAAAGCTGCCCCTCAACCCGCGTTCCAATTTCTTACACAATTACTGCGAGGGAAAATCTCGGCCTCCCTTCAAAGACAATCAGGAACAAGAGGAATGGGCACGCACTCAGCGTGTCGAACGGTCTCGGCATGCACATGATCGTCTCGGACAGAAGCTTCTTGACAAGCGTTACCGTGCACTCTACGTGGCAATCGCACGGCTGTTCGCGAGTCAGCTAGCAAAAGAATTTGTCGTTATGACCAAGATCGCTGCCTTGCCTGTTGATGCAGATAAGAACGACCGGACGACACTTATGCACGCCCTTACGCTCGCTACCAAATGGGCTCCGACTCCAGGAGGATCGCATGACCGCGTCACGAACATTGCATCTGCAATCTGTTTGCTTCTTCACGAGGCCCAGGTGCCGTCGTCCGTTGCCCACAGAATCTCTTTCTCTGTGTTTTCGGCCTTGCCAGCGCCAGAGATGCATCTTCTTCGCTCTGTTTATCAAAAGGACATTCTCACTCGCGGGAGACGTTACGCTTGCGTCCCCGAACCTTTCATGTCGGCGAACCACTGGTCAGAAATCGTCTACTCCCGAGTTCCATCCATTTGCATGAACAAGAACAAGGGCAAGTTTTTTTGGCACGATGAGGAAAGATTTGTCAACTACCTAGTCGATATCGAGTCAGGAAAGAGGCAGATAAGCGGCGCAACGCTCCTTCCGCACCTTCTCGTTATGGAGGCTATCGAATTATATTATCAAGCGGCCAGATCAGACAAGAGCACCTCGCATTCCCTCGGCGGTGTCCTGGAGAAGCGAAAGCGCCAACTTGCCGAAGCCGAGATGAGAGTCGTCGATGCTCAGTGGGCTACGCTTGTGTCGCGCCTTCGTGAATCAGGCAAGTTGGATAACTGTATAGCGGTCTGCGACGTATCAGGGTCCATGGGATCCATCTGCGCTCCAATCGGTAAATCCGCACTTAATGTCCAGCCCATATGGCCTGCGCTCTCCCTCTCGCTGCTCGTGGCGCGGCTTGCACAACCGCCGTTCAATGACTCGTTCATCACCTTCTCTGCCAATCCAGAATTTGTCACGCTTGAGCC
>JBBPNZ010000760.1:0-14291 GCA_038091195.1 Phylloporus rhodoxanthus | reverse complement strand
AAGCTAATAAATAGCGTACGGATGTTGGACCTGCTTTGATGGCTTCACTCGTTCTCCATGCAATCGCTCTACTGCTCCTTACCTGGAAGAATTCTAATGTCTATTGTGATATTGATACAAGCTACCATCACATTCTTTGGGAGTCAATTATGACCACCTCACATGGACGACGCGTGTCAAGCCTTAGTTCCCTCCCAACCATCATTCATACATATCCTGAAACCTTGATGCTGCTCACCAAAACTGCAAATTCGACGCGGAGGACGATTCAGACAAAGATGACAATTGCCGTGCATATTACGCAATGTCCCTCAGCGAAGCAGTCATCCAGGTCACACATGAATTGACATTCGGCTTGGCAAAAATGAGTGAACATGTGATGATGCATCACAGCCGGGGTCTTCAATGGTCTCCTTCGTTTTTCTGGAAAGAGGACAGTTTAATTACATATGTGTGTGATATACACAACTCGAGGAGACGCTGAGTGTTTTGAAGCAGGAGTTTGAGGGATCCACTAAAGACTGGGAGGCGATGGATGTCGTCGACGTCAATGCCTACACCCCGCAGTCAACATTCGTCATAAATGATACCGACAGAATGCAATGATATTTCCCTTGTACTCAGCTCATCCAAGACATTTGCGAGGTCTGTCCTGCTTGGTTCGCAACGTGACTCCGGCAAAAGTTGAACACAGCAAGACCACACGCAGAGACATGCTGCGCTATGAACTGTCAGCTGCTGCCCGCAAAAGAAAGAACCCAACAAAGGGCATCGAAAGCGAGATACAGCAGAGGGATCGATGACGAATTCAGCGCAGATCGCGTGATCTCTTTGCAGAGATGGTCCAGTAGTACACCCGGAAATGAAATGTGTGGGCAGCTTAAACGTAGGGTACGCACGTCCCTCTTTTCCAGTGGGTGGTGACGCACATGTTGGCCGCGTACTTCTAACGGTTGGTAGAGCCTTTGAGGGTGATCGCTTGGCGCCTGGAACGTCGCCATGGTGGATGGAAAAGGAGAGCGTGTGTGGTGGTCATGTGACAGAAAAGATAAGATAACGACTTTTGCTTCTACACGGCTCACAACCATGGCAGACGAGGTCCCTATCAACGATCCAACAACCCAGTCCAACTACACGGACATCGCAACAGTGAATGTGTCCCTCGACTGGACAGTCGACTTTGACAATAAATACATTCATGGATCAGCGACACATCAGCTGATCGCGAAGACAGACGTCTCCGAGGTGATGTGCGTGCAATTTGTGTGGTTTCTCTGACAATTCTGACCAGTGCGGCTCACAGCTTCGACACCCGCGCACTGTGTATTGAGGGGGTCAAGGTGAATGGTAATATCGCCCAGGTTCGTCTCCCTCTTGTTCGACGAATAAGCGCTTACGCCCGTTCAGATCCAACTCGATCCAGAGGATGAAGTCATGGGATCTGCTCTGCACGTCCTCCTTCCGTTCACGCGCAAAGGAGACACCGTATCAGTCCAAATCACATACAAGACAACAGAGAAAAGTCCTGCCCTGTTGTGGCTCGACAAAGAGTATGTCTATCGACTTTGATCGGGTTCAGTCACTTTATCCTTGTTGCTAGGCAGACGGAGGGGAAGACTTTCCCGTTCTTGTTTAGCCAATGCCAGCCGATCCATGCGCGCAGCGTGGCCCCGTTGCAAGGTACATGGCTCTGATCTTACGCTCCGTTCTGACCGCGACTCACCATCGTGCTCCAAGATACTTCGTCTGTCAAGCTGGCACGTATGATCTTTCATTGCGTTCGTTCCCAAGTTGACCTTTATAGACTTATGATGCCAAAGTGACGTCTGTCCTCCCGGTTCTCCTTTCTGCCTTGCGTGTGTCGCCGCCGATCGAGCCATCACACGATGGGAAAGTTATAGGAAAGGATGCGGTCACGTATGAATACAAACAGGTTGGCGTGCTCTCTGTAATGTTATTCGTGTGCTGAGGTTACTCTTTCTAGCCTGTACCCATTCCCTCTTATCTTTTAGCAATCGCCGCGGGCGACTTGCACTACCGTCCCTTTGCAGTGCCAGTTGGAAGGGAGTGGAAGACCGGTGTATGGTCTGAACCAAAGATATTGACAGATGCTTACAATGAATTTTATATCGACACTCCAAAGTAATCATTGGAATCTTGCAGGGTCCCCAATTGCTCATCTGTATCGGTTTCAGATTCCTCGCTGCCGCGGAGGACCTCGCAGGTCGATACCGATTTGGAGTCTATGATTTACTCGTACTCCCATACTCCTTCCCTTATGGTGGCATGGCAAGTCATTCTGTTCCCAGATCCTCCAGAATTCTCATGTGCTCCGTAGGAAAATCCTTGCGTCTCATTCATCACCCCAAGTGACTCACTGATCATCATCTTTAAAATGGTATCTAATCACCCTTTGCAGCACTCATCGCGGGTGATCGGTCTTTAACGGATGTGGTGATCCATGAGCTCACCCATTCCTGGTTCGGAAATGGGGTTACGTGAGTCACTGTATCTTTTCTGCCAAGTCGTATCAGTGATCTGCTCCCAGTCACGCACATGCTTCCCACTTTTGGTTGAACGAAGGCTGGACGGTGTATATTGAGCGACTGTTGCAGCAGATCATACATGACGTTGGCTACCGGGGTCTATCCTATGTCCTCGGTTACAAAGCGCTCATAGATTCATTGAAAGGGTTTGAATCGACCCCGAGATACCAAAGGTTGGTCGTCCCATTCAAAGTCGGGGAGGATCCGGATGCGGCCTACAGTGATGTTCCATACGACAAGGGCGCGAACCTCCTGCTGCTGCTTGGTGCGCCTGTCGAGTGTAGCGCTGTATTGTGGATGCTGACGACGTGTCTGGCAGAGCGGACGTTGGGGGGCGATGGTGATGACGCCAACTTGGTCTTACGTGGATATATCAGGAACTATGTGGATACCTTTATAGGCCAAAGCATCACCACTGATCAGTGGAAGGATCATTTATACGGCTACTTCAAAGACCAAAAGGACAAGCTTGATACCATCAAGTGGGATGTAAGTTTTCCTTGTGTCGTTCAAGAGATGGACGCGTACATGTATCACGCAGGAATGGCTTTACGGAGAAGGAACTACATTGCCAGTGACGTTGGCGTACAACTTGACGCTCGTGAACGCGGCGCATGACCTAGCGAAGCGCTGGGACGCCTCTCGCGATATTCAAGACCCAAGCCAAACGGGCTTTCTACCTTCTGATACCGACGGTCTCGACAGTAACCAGCGAGGTGCGTCGTACGGCAGTCGTTTGCTTTTCTATGGCGATGACGGTGCATGTAGTCATATTCTTGCAGCGCCTGGAGACTGAGTACAAGCCCCTCCCGTCGACACACCTGTTTTACCTCAACTCGTTGTATGGGTTTGGTGTGATCAGGAACGCCGAGATCCGCACCGCGTTCTATCTCCTCGTACTTCGTGAACCCAGGTCGGAGATAGCGATCACGTCCGTGCAGTCAGTACTTGGTTGGGTTGATGGGACAGAGACGGGACATATCCAAGGACGTATGAAGTTCTGCAGACCGCTCTTCAGGGCTGCAAACGAGGTCGACCGTGAGAAGACGATCGCTGCGTACTGTGGTGCTCGTGTGCTGTTCCACCCGATCGCTCGGGACCTCATTGAGCAGGTACGTGGTTGCGTTGATCGATGGACGATTGATGACGGGATTTTTATCAGGATTTAAAGTTGGAGACTTGTTGATGTTATGAGAATGTTTGTATGTCAGAGTACACCCAAAATGGAACTTGGAATGATCGGAGATGGAAATTGAATGGTCCCTTATCCAAGGCTAGCCGAGCAAAAACACGGTCAGCATGCAAGACCTCCACATTCCCTCCCTCAATGAAGTCTTCCGTGTTTTTTGAGCGTTTTGGTGTCTCGACCCCGTTTGACCCAAATTTTTATCTTGTCACATCGCCCGTCTTTTCCCCGCCCGTCCTCGGTGGGCTTCGTCTGCTCTTCGCAGTGTACGCCCTCGCCACGACCATCACCACCCTCGCGTACGGATCACTCGTCTTGCACACTGCTGATTCGTCAGTCCCACACTGCCAGAGATGAACAACACACTCATCCTTTTCACAGGTACTTTTCCTATTTTACGGATCTCTCCTACATTGGCCTGCTCGCCTATTTTTGGGCCGCGAGTGTGCAGACCATCGCGTTCGAGCTCCGTGGCCGCAAAAGCTATCCCCTGCAGAAATGGCCGCGCTTTCTGCAGCTCCTGCATGTGCTGCTCTACACCACCGTCATCGTCTTTCGTGCGTCGTCGCCATGTGCTCCTTCGTTTCATGTTCATGTGACACGCATCAGCCATCATCGTGACCATAGTGTATTGGACCATACTCTCCTCTGGGTCGTTTCGAACGGCCTACAACGGTGGGGCATTCCGCTTCCCGTCTCCGTGTCCTGACGCAGCCGAGCAGGTTTCGAAAACGTCTCGCACCACGCGTTCAACACCGTCTTTGCGCTGTGTGAGATTTTCCTGACACATGCGGGTCCGACTCCGTGGGTGCACCTTGGCCCGCTCATTCTCATCCTTGGGCTGTACCTCGGTCTGGCGTACCTCACCCATGCGACCCAGGGCATCTATAGTACGTCATCTCCGTTGCGCAGACACGTAAGATCCTGACGGATGGCAGCGTACTCGTTCCTGGACCCGAGCACAGGCGGACGGTTGGCGGCGTATATTGTCGGAATTGCCATCGGGTGCTGTGTCGTGTTTGGCCTCGTCAAGGGGGCGTGTCACTTACGGCGGCGGTTGAGCTACCGGTATGGACGGTTTGACGATTACTCGGACAAGGAGGCGATCGACGAGTGGCAGGACGTGGCGGCGCCCAAGGATTCGATCTCGGAGGTGTGACACAACATGACGGACGTTACACTTCACACTTTCCTTTCTTCTTTTACTCGGATGGAATCATGCAAGTTGGCTTTGTTGTCCGAGCAGCTGCTCAGTTGTGTAAATGAATAAAACATTCTGGAACATTCAACTGACTGGGTCTTAGTGTATAACTCCACATAGGCTTTGGTCTTGGTCATGCACACTGCGAGCACCTCCAATGGCATTTTCCCAAACCAATGGTCTCGTTACCAGCCGTTGTAGGACATCCAGGGCTGGCGCCCAGCATTCACTGAGTCCTAAAACCTGATTCCTGGAGGGATGACCAAAAGCGTCTGGCACCAAGACCAACTGTCACATGTCACATGTCATCGATTCAAGAGGAACGAGCACCGCCACAGCGCGAAGCGAGCGCGTCTCTCTCGCGCCACCGTGCAACCACTTTCGTCCGACTCATCTTTCTGCTTCGTTGCCTCGCAGCGCCTCCTCCTGGGGCCCCAAGTGTGCGGCACCCTGGTTTTCGCACTTGCGAGGTGCCAGCTCACTCCAACCCGACAGGTTCCCGCACTGTGCTCGCGCCCACTCCCTCGCTTATCCACAGCATCCCCGTAGTCCACAATCTGTATTGCAGATATTATCTACAACATCCTCGTTTTCCCTTTCTCTCTCCGCCTGACCAGCGACGTCCAAAGATAGATCATGCGCAGTTGGCTGCGCTCAAAGGGTATTTCTTTCTATCTTCCAGTGCGGAAAGCAGCTGAGTGACGTGCCTATTCAGCTAAACAGCTTCGTGCAAAGGTACATTCCATTTTCACCAAGGATCTTCAAGAAAACGAGGATAGCATCGATGAAACAATCGCCCTCCTTCGTCAAGAACTAGACGTTCAATCCCCCGATGACTTTACCTTGATTCAGCTTGCGTTTCATCTCTGCACTCGGTACGAGCAGAATGGAGCAATCGATGACCTAAACGAGGCCATTGTCTTCGGCAGAGACGCCTTGTCACTTTGCCCGCCGGGGCACCCGGGACGGTTGACGTCTATAAACAATCTCGCATCGTATCTCTGCGATCGATACAAGCAGCTTGGAGGAGTTGATGATCTGAACGAGGCCATTGTTCTCGGTCGAGACGCACTGTCACTATGCCCACCTGGGGACGCAGAGAGTCGGTTGACGCCTTTGCGCAATCTTGCAAATTATCTCTCGACTCGGTACGAGCAGCTCGGGGAAGTTGATGACCTGAATGAGGCTATTATCCTCAGTCAAGATGCACTTTCGCTTTGTCCACCAGGCCACCCGTCTCGGTCAACGTCTTTAGGCAACTTTGCTCTTTATCTTTCCACTCGATACGACCGACTTGGGGAAATTAATGACCTGAATGAGGCTATAGTTCTTGGCAAAGACGTACTCTTACTTTGTCCACCTGGTCACCCTAGTCGTTCGACGTCTTTGAGCAATTTTGCGGCTTATCTCTCCACTCGGTACAAGCGGTTCGGTGCAATCGATGACCTGAACGAGGCCATTGCTCTTGGCAGAGACGCCTTGTCACTTTTCCCACCAGGGCATCTTGATCGGTCAAAGGTGCTGAGCAATCTTGCAAATCGTCTCTCCGCTCGGTACCATCAGCTAGGGGGAATCGATGATCTGCACGAGGCTATTGGTCTCTGCCAAGATGCACTGTCACTTCGCCCTCTAGGGCATCCAGATCGGTCCACGTCTTTGAGCGATCTTGCATTGTGTCTTTCTTCTCGGTACAAGGAACTTGGGGAAATTGATGACCTGAACAAGGCTATTATCCTCTGCCAAGACGCGCTCTCGCTTTGTCCACCAGGTCATCCGTTTCGGTCGACGTCTTTGATCAATCTTGCGACTTATCTTTCCACTCGGTACGATCAACATGGGGCCATTGATGACCTGAACCAGGCTATCATTCTGGGCCGAAATGCACTGTCACTTTGCCCACCTGGCCACCCAGATAGGTCATCGCTTCTGAGCAATCTCGCAAATTATTTTTCTACCCAATACGAGCAGCTCGGGAGAATCGAGGACCTGAATGAGGCTATTACTTTCGGCCGAGATGCCCTCTTGCTCCACCCACCAGGGCACCCGCATCGATCGATCTCTTTGAATATCGTTGCAAACTGTCTGTCCACTCGGTATGAGCAGCTTGGGAGAATTGATGACCTGGACGAGGCTATTATCCTCGGCCGAGGTGTGCTTTCACTTCGCCCACCAGGGCATCCAGATAGGTCGACGGCTTTGAACAATCTTGCACGTTATCTCTTCGCTCGATACAAACAGCTAGGGGCAACCGATGACCTGAACGAGACCATTGTTCTCGGCGAAGACTCATTGTCACTTTGTCTACCCGGGCACATGCTTCGGCCGAGGTGTTTGGACAATCTCGCAGCCTATCTCTGTGCTCGATACGACCAGCTCGGGTCAATCGATGACCTGAACGAAGCTATCGTTCTAGGTCGAGACGCACTGTCACTTGAGTCACTAGGCAACTCCGGTCGGTCGGTCGCTATAACCAACCTCGCACTTTATCTCTGCACTCGGTACACAGTGCTGAGAGGAATCGATGACCTGGATGAGGCTATTATTCTCGGGCGAGATGTGCTCTCATTATGCGCACCAGGGCTTCGGTCGACATCTTTGAACAACATTGCAGGTTATCTCTCCACTCGGTACGAGCACCTCGGGCGGATTGATGACCTGAACGAAGCTATCGTTCTCGCCCAGGCTGCTTTGTCACTTCGCCAACCAGGGCACCCGGACTGGGCACTGTCACTGGAAAATCTTGCTAGCCACCTTTATGTTCGCTTTACCCGGCTAGGTCAGACAGAGGACAAACAAATGGTGTTCAGTCTCTATGCTGAACTAGAACATCTGTCTCAAACGTTCTCTTCCTCCAGTTTGTCTGTTGCCAAAGCATGGGTCAATGCAGCCGAAGAATTCCGTCACACCACTATCCCCCTTGCATATGAAACAGCTTTGCGATTCCTCGTTGATGTCTCGGTCGCCCTACCGTCATTGCCTCGGCACCTTGCTCTCCTCAAGTCCCTATCATCATCACTTGCGGTAGACGCATTCTCCGCTTGTCTTCGCAACCAATCTCCCACCAAAGCAGTAGAGCTTCTCGAGCAAGGTCGTGGTATTTTCTGGAGCCAGCTCACTCGTCTCCGTTCTCCTCTCGACGACGTCATTGCATCGGGGCCCCAAGGCGAGACATTGGCGGATGAGTTCATGCGTATGACGTCACTCATTCGCATGACCCTCAGTTCATCTAGTGTAGAGCAGCATGATCGAGTCTACCATCTCAACTCGGAGTTGCAAAAGGTGGTGTCCAAGATTCGCGAATTGCCCGGTCTCTCTCGATTTCTTCTTCCCTCGCTCTTTTCCGATCTTCAACGCGTTGCCAGTGATGGACCTGCCGTTATCGTGAATGCTAGCAAGTACGGATGTGACGCGCTCGTCGTATTTGTTGACAAGGAGCCTGTTCACATCCCGCTACCAGTTACAAAAGAAGACGTTCGAGGGCTGTCATCAAACCTCCATACTTTGAGAGTGCTTGCGAATCAGAAGAGAATGGATGTGACGACAGGTTTCCGGTCCTTCCTTCGGGAGCTCTGGGATAGGGTGGTTTCCCACATCGTCGTCGTCCTTCAGAGAACATGTCCTTGCCAGTCACGCATTTGGTGGTGCCCTACCGCCGAGTTCTCACTTTTACCTCTGCACGCTGCCATACCACATAGAAAGGGCCAGGAGAGTGTTTCGGATCTCTTCATCTCGTCCTACACCACAACATTGACCGCCCTCATTCGTGCCAGACGACCAGACGTACTCAAGTCCGAGTCCGAAAAGACGCTGCGTTTCATCGCAATTGGTCAAGCAAAAGCGCCTGGCTTCACCAAGCTCCACTCCATCCACCAAGAGCTGGAAAATATCCAACAGCATGTGAAAGCCATTGCGACGTTCACGCGCGTCGAAGGAAGGGACGCGCACGTTTCCGGCATCACCGATAAATTGGGCAAGCACGCATGGGCACACTTTGCTTGTCACGGGGTTTCGAATCAGCAGTGGCCGTTCGAGTCTGCATTTGCTCTCCGCGACGGCATGTTCACCATCCAGCGACTCATCCAGTGCAACCTGGAAAATCCGGAATTTGCGTACCTGTCCGCTTGTCATACGACCGTCGGGGATCGAGAGAGTCCAGACGAGGTGATCCATCTGGCGTCTGCGATGCAATTCGCTGGGTTTCGTTCTGTCGTCGGGACCATGTGGTCTGTGGCTGATTCTCCTGCGACCAAGGTCGCGTCCACGTTTTACGCGTTCATGGTGGACGAGTCGGGTGGTCTGGACTACACCCGTGCAGCGTGGGCGCTGTGGAAGACGTTGAGGACGGTCGATATACCAATGGATCAACGCATTCTTTATGTTCATCATGGCGCCTGAATTCATGCCCTCGTGCTCACTTTTCTTTGTTTTGCATTGCGTTGCTCGTAACTGCTCTGTAGTTGCTATACATCATGCTTTGTTTCTCATAACACTATCATTGATCGAGTCCGAGGTTCCGCTTGGCTGTTGTAATCACATTCCTATTGATTCACATCATTTAGCTTCTTGTTGTTTTGTGCCGTAGAGCGTCGCGCGTGACGCAAGAAACAGCGAAGGCGTAGGACCGACAGTTGCCTTTTACCATGGTACCCCAAAAAAGAACATCCCTAGTCATACAATAGCTCACATCTTCCAGGACAATGTAGTAAGGTTGACGAGGTTGGGCTGACACTCGTTCACATGACAACACCAGCTCGAAAAAATTGTCCCCAGCAGCCAATCGTCATCACACTCCAGGCTGCCGGACAAACCATCGATCGCCAGCGAACTCCGCAAAGCTCTCTGGGATCTGACAACAATGAACATCGGCCTCTTTTCGAAGAAACCACAGGGTCGAGCATACTTACCCATGTCGAAAGGATGCCGGCAATAAGCGCGGGATCAAGCCGGTTGGAAGTTTCTTCAATAAGGGGCTCCCTGGGATCCGGAGGCTGCCACTCAATTTTCTGCGAGACCCAGTAACTCGCACTATCGGTGTCAAGATCCACCACGATGAAGTACCACCTGTAACCGGTAGTGAGAGCACCACGAATATGGCGTTTCCTACACACAAAACATGAGCAGCATGGAGGGGGTACAATATAATACGTACCCAAGATGTTTCGCGCAAGCAACGAGCTGAAGAATGGCTTGAGGGAGATATTCATCAAGATGGATGGTAATGGCTTTGGCCTCGGCTGCGAAAAACGCAATCATTTTATCACCATAGCGTTGGGTTATTGTTGGGGGCATGTGAATGTAACTCTCTGCATAGTGTGTCACACGAGGCAGAGACAAGAACAAGACAAAAACGTACCTGCGACAGACGACTCCGCGACAATAGCTGTGTAGTCAATTACCCCTGAAATTGTGTCCATCTGCGACAGCCTCGGATGGACAGCAGTAACCTGTTTCTCCAACATTACAACGACCTTCTGAGGAGACGGAACCATGGCAGTTGATCTGAAGAAAAAGGTGTCAATGACCATCCGAGAAGAAGTTTCATTCTGTGGCCACCGTTAGCTATAGAACATTGTTAAACGTGAGGGAGTGAAAACAAACTCTATTTGTGAAGGAGGTAGTGAGGAAGGAGAGATGCTTGTACATGTTATCGTTTGACCACAATTTGTCATTGCCGACAGTCCGAGAGGCGATAATTTCCTGGCGAAGTGTGGCTTTTGGTTGGAGGTAGAGCAGGCCCTTTTGGACGATGTTGAACCTTTCCAAGGCTTTGTAATCGCTAGCTGAGAACGAAAGGGACTGCGAGAACAGTGAGACATTGCAAACGAGGTCAGAAAATAATGGTCATACCAATGGGTCATTAACTCGTGATTCAAGTGTGGAAATCATGCTGTCGAGCTGATCCGCGAGTGCATCGGTTGGCGTGGGGTCTGACTCTGGCACCTCTACAACAGTAATAGACGAACGGAACTTCCGGAGCTGATTGAGAGTGAGATCAAGTTCTAACCCACTCAGACTGGAAAGATAGCGTTTTTTTGGTGCTGAAATGGTGGGCGGTGGTGAACGGTACATGGCCAGTTGTTGCAAAGGTCCCGCTGAGGCTCAGCGAGAATTAGGCCCCTGGCCGTGTAGTCAGACGTTGGCGTTCCGGTGATCACCCACATCTTGCTCACGTGACTAGATCATTACCGCTCATCATCCCTCGCAGTTGATGCATTTTCAGCTTGCTAGCCAATCTCCCACCGAAGCAGCCGAGCTTCTCGAGCCAGCTCACTCGCCTCCGTTCACCACTCGACGACGATGTCGCATCAAGCCAAGAGGGAAATGAGTTCACCCGTCTGACCTCACTCGTTCGTGTGGCCCTCCGCACACCTGGTGTGGACCAGTACGGCCGAGTCTGCCGTCTTAACTTGGTTCAAAAAGTCGTATCCAAATGATCCGAAAGTTACATAGTCTCTCTCGATTCCTTCTCCCCCCGCTCTTTTCCGACCTCCAACGCGCAGCCAGAGATGGACTGTCGTCATCCTGAATGCGAGTCTGAAATTGAAAGATAAGGGGCTCCCTCTTTCATTGAAGCTTGCTCCACTACATTCATTGCGATGTCAGCTCAACAATCGCGGTATTCCGATCGACTCTCGCGGCTGGAAGCTTTTAGGTCCTACGCTTGGGGTAAAAACTGTTTCGTAAAGAAGTATACTTGTTCCCGTGAATCCCGCCCGGACTGCACCATTGAGTACCTCGACTTTGGTATCCATCTCCCGGCCGTGCAATCCTTTTGCGATGCTGTCAAAGACAAACTCATTGTGTTCAAAGAATATGGCGCAGCAATAAACAAATTCAAAGAACAAAACTCGAGGTATAGGTGCCTGTATAATCGGGCAGCCTGGGATCGGTGAGATGATGTGCATGTAGCCTAGATTGACGGCGGATCTCTAATCATGGGCCTCAGGCAAAACTTGCTTCATTGCATATGCTGTCGCTGAATGGCTTTGCGAGGAGCAACCAGTTGCCGTGCAAGTTTCCTAGAGCAAAAGGCCGGAGCAATACATATTGTTCACCGAGAGCGGCGTGACCCTTCACAAAGAGGAAGAGATAGATCCTTTGCTCCATCACCCACAAATCTGGACGTTCTCTGACTCCAACGACATAATTTTGGATCCTATCATCGCTTTCCGTGACTCTCTTCCCGACATTCGGATATTCCAGACACCTTCCCCTGCAGAACACCGCTGGAAGGAGTGGACAAAGCAACGCAATGTTGGTCTGTACATCATGGATGTTCCCTCCCGTGAGGAGATCGAGGACCTTGCGTAAGTCGTGTCTGTCATTGTAGCACAATTATCTGAATTTCGTTCTTAGTCTTATCTCGGGGAAAGATGTGCAACACATGAACGCTTTTGCGAAGACATGGGGCCCTGTTCCACATGTCTTACTGCAACTCCTCAAGTTCCCTTCAGATGAGGCGGCCCTCAAAGACAAAGACAGACCAACGCCATCAACGACAGCCACATCGCCCTCTCTCGCTCGTCTCGCCATGTCGCCCGCGCCGCACTTACACCACTGCCGCTGCCTGGACGACGACGACGACCCGTGCGCAACTGCACGCCTGCCACGGCGACAACGGCGACGACGACGCAATGTCGTCGGTGGCCGAACGCCATCAACGACACGACGACGACGACGACGACGAATCGCCATGTCCTCTCACTCGCTTCGCCATGTCGCCCGCGCTGCACCCACACCGCTGCTGCCTGGACGGCGACGACCAGTGCGCAACCGCACGCCTGCACCCTGCGCTCACGTCCTCTCACGTCCCCTCTAGCCGTCAACGAGACGGCGTTCTCGCTGGCAATGTTATGCACAACTTGCTTCTACGTACATGCCCACTCGTGCATGTCGCCTACATACGCCCTCTCACTCCCTCGCCCAGCGACCCGCCCCTTGTGCATGAACGACACCATGACGACAAGCTGTCTCCCTGCTGTCGACAAGCCCAACGGCTCTGTCGACACCCCAACTCATCAAAGGACGCCACGACGACACAATGTCATCGATGGCCCACCATCAACGACATGACGACGACTCGTCTCCGTTCAACGCACCACCCCACCTCCACCTCCACGTCCTCGATGACGATGACACGACAACGATGAGCCGTCTCTCCGCTGTCGACGAGCCCAACGGCTCTGTCGACACAACTGCCCACCCCCACATGTCGAAGGACATGACGACGACGAAACAACGACGACGACAACAACAACACGATAACCGCGATAGCGCGGTTGTCGCCTCGTCGTTGTCGTTGTCCCTTGCCTCCCTCTTGCCTCACCGTCTACCTCGCTCTGGCCCTGCCCTCACCCTCCCTGGCCCTCACCCCGCGTTTGCCCACACACCCCCACGCTCATGACGACGTGACGGGCGACGACGATGACGCAACGATCGTCACAGCGTCGTCGTGACCACTCGCTGCCCAGCCCTCACCCTGTGCCCACCTCGCGCCAACCATGCTCGCACAAGCGACGTGATGTGACAACGACGACACGACGATCGTGACAGCACGATCATCATGGCGTCGTCGTGACCACCTGCCTCCCCAGCCTTGCCTGCACAGCCTCGTGCCTGCAACATGACGACGATGTCTAGGGCAGCACCCGCGGGTGAACCGGTACCCGTTCCCACACCCGTTCCCACGGGTGGGTACGGGTACGGGTCGCTGCTCGGGTACCCGGGTATATGTACAACCTTTTCGGAGATTAGGTCGGACTACGAATGGCAGCTGGTATGATACGGCTATTCCCAAAAGACAGTGCCAGCGGCAGGGTGGTAGGGAGCCAAGCTTAAGTTCAACGTGGGTTTGCGTCGTGAGTCACGCCGATCATTGACGAACAAACTCAGTCTCGAAAGGGCAGCACTGTTTATGAGTTCTGTTATTAGAGAGAAATTCAGACGATAATTGAATCAGAGTGCTTTTTGGGCAGATCACCACAAGGACCCTTCAAGTCACATTGTGCCGGGCAATCAAAGTTCTGAGTGATTCCAGCCGTTTTGTCGGGCTCTCCGCGCCTAGAAATTCATGGTACTATCATAATCAAGTTTGTTCTCACAACTGTTTGCGTAAAAGAGTCACACCCCCTTCAGGCGCGCACCCTTTTCTAGTACACCCATTGTGCATTCGACATCCCTCGCACCTGACAATACTCGGAAAAGTCCGATGCGCCATGCACTTCAAGCCACCACACTACAGCATCTGTGACATGCAAAGGTGTTCGCGTGTGCGCTGCATTCTAGTTCTCGCTACACCTCATTCATTTGACAGGCAAATGTATCTCAAAGTTAGACAATATGAACACAGCTCAGCCCT
>JBBPNZ010000759.1:0-14296 GCA_038091195.1 Phylloporus rhodoxanthus | reverse complement strand
CTAGGAAGCCCCTACGTGCTCCCCTTTCGTCGACTTAGTCGGACGAACCCTCGACCCTATACTCTAGGGATTCTCGTTGTGCGAGAGAAGCCCTCTTCGCACTCCTTGTCTTCGTCACAGAGGTCACGTGTACGCCCTACCCGGGACTATACGTAACAAAAGACCTAGCTTTGTTTTCGCGGCTACCATTGCTGTACGACCGCAACCATTTCTCGTCTACCCACTTCGTCTTCCTCCCGCTGGGGACTTCGCCCACGGAACCCTGAACCCGAAGACTCTTCAACCGACACCGAAAGTCTTCACTCCACCAACTCTACTGAGGAGAACGCCACCTTTCTTGAACAAACCCTTACGAACCTAGGACTCTCCCTCCCCCCTGCCCCTACCACTTCTTGGCCGCAACGACCGCCTACCCCCTCTCCACCACCAAATCGATCACCTACCCCCCCACCACCAAACCAACCACCAATGTCCTCCTCAGTAAAACCCGTCGAACTCCGCCTTGGAACCCCTGATGCCTTTGACGGCTCCTACGAGAAATCCACATAATGGATTAACGTGATCCTCACCTATCTCAAGGTGAATGAACTTGTTTACAACAACGATGCCAAGAAGGTTGCCTTCGCGCTTTCTTACATGACCAAGGGATCTGCCCTAGTATGGGCCAACACCTTCCGACAAAAAGCCATCTCCGGCGCTACTGTCAACTTCGGAACAATTGACGCTTTCGTCAAAGCGTTCAACAAAACTTTCCTTCACCAAGAGACGGTTGGCAATGCTGTCGCCTGGCTGTCCACCTTTCGCATGACGAAGAAAAACAAGACCGCCCCATGGAACCCTTCCCTCACCTCCTACATCGCCGAATTCCAGAGCAAAGCCGCCCTTGCTTCCATCACCGATGATAACGTCCTCATTGGTTACTTCTCCGCCGCAATTCCCCCTGCCCTCATGCGACGCATCGTCTCCATGGACACTGTCCCCTCCACCGCCGCTGCTTGGTTTGAAAAAGCCATTCATTTCCAGAACCAGTGGGACCGCGCCGACGAAATCGCTAAGAGAAATTCACGACCCTCCTACCAAACGTTCCAGACGTTCTCTTCCCCCGCCACGTCTTCTTCTCGTGACCCAAACGCTATGGACGTAGACGCCATTCGCGTTCCCAAGCTAACCCCAGAGGAGCGAAAACGCTGCATCGCCAACAACCTCTGTTTCCGCTGCAGGAAAGGAGGCCACATGAGCAACGACTGCCCCACGTTCGCCGCCCCTGTCAAACCCAAGGTGCGCCGAGTCAAGAAAAACCCCGACATTCCGAAACTTGAAGAAGTTGAGGATGACGATGAAGAACCTGAAGGAGTGGCTAGGATCTCCTTCGGTCCCACCAAGGATTTTTAGAAAGGAGTACCCCCCCTACGCAGAGTACTCCTCTTGTAACGTGCGCCCCTGTACTTGTATCCTCGTCTCCTAAATCCATGAGGATTCCCTTGCAACTCGTAACTCCCTCGCACACGTTGAAAGTCGTAGACACCCACGCCCTTGTCGACTCTGGCGCCGACATTTCCTGCATCGATTGGCAATTCGCCAAGAGACACCGCCTTCCCCTAGAAAAACTCGCCGTCCCCATCCGCGTCCGAAACGTGGATAGCACCACCAACAAAAACGGAGAAATCCGCTATACTTGCACCATGTTCACAAACATCGGAGGTGTCGCCCAACGCCATCTCTTCCACGTCATGTCCTGCGGACGTGATAACGTCATCCTCGGCTCCCCATGGCTTCGTACAACAAACCCATCTATTGATTGGGCTCGCCAAACCATCGACATCCCAGAGTCTTGCGATCAATCCAAGGAACTCTACACCGCCCACGCCTCTGATACCAAACGCCACGACTCCTTCTATAAGAAGGTCACCCCACGGACCGTCCGTCATGTCAACATCGACCCCGCTCGTCATCAACGGTTCTTTGACTACTTAGAACATGAAAACCCAGAATACGTCACCCCGACTGACTATTTGGAGTCCTCCCTTCGAAATCGCCGCATCAATCGCATCATCCGCGGTGATTCTCGATACCTTCTATCCAGCCCCATCGTGAGGAAACTCACGATTGCCACCGATCTCGCTATCGCCCAGGAAAAGGCGAAACCACAGACCACTCTCCCATCCGAATACACAGATTTTGCCCACGTCTTCGCCAAGGAATCCGCCGACCACGTTCCCCCGTCGCGACCGTATGATCACGAGATCAATCTCGACGAATCTTTCATCCCAAAAATCGGCAAAGTCTATCCATTGTCCCCTGACGAACAAAAAGCAACCGAGGCCTTTCTTGAAGAAAACCTCACCTCTGGGAAGATCCGCCCTTCCAACTCGCCACAAGCCTCACCCTTCTTCTTTGTCAAGAAGAAAGATGGGAAACTTCGCCCCTGCCAAGACTACCGGTACCTCAACGAACATACCGTTCGTGACGCCTACCCCCTCCCTTTGATCTCCGACCTAGTGGACAAACTCAAAAACGCCAAGGTCTTTACCAAATTCGACGTCCGCTGGGGCTACAACAATGTCCGAATCAAGGACGGACACCAATGGAAAGCTGCGTTCATCACGCACAAAGGACTCTTCGAACCGACCGTTATGTTCTTCGGTCTCAACAACTCCCCCGCCACGTTCCAACGTTTCATGAACGACTCATTCAGGGACATGATCGCTGAAGGATGGCTTGTCATC
Organism: Phylloporus rhodoxanthus; assembly: GCA_038091195.1. Classification (NCBI taxonomy): domain Eukaryota; kingdom Fungi; phylum Basidiomycota; class Agaricomycetes; order Boletales; family Boletaceae; genus Phylloporus; species Phylloporus rhodoxanthus. The sequence continues at coordinate 11,570 of JBBPNZ010000759.1, read as the reverse complement.
TACATGGACGACCTCCTTATCTACTCCCCAGATGAAGCCACTCACGTCGAACGTACCCGCCGTGTCCTCCAACGGATGACGGAACTTGATCTCCACCTGAAACTGGAGAAATGCAACTTCGCCGTCCCTGAGGTCGAATATCTCGGGATGATCGTTAAACCTGGCAAACTTGCTATGGACCCCGTAAAACTAGACGGCATTGCTACCTGGCCAACCCCAACCAAAGTCAAAGACGTTCGTTCCTTCCTTGGCTTTGCCAACTTCTACCGTCGGTTCATCCCCGACTACTCCACCGTCGCTCGCCCCCTCTTGGACTTAACCAAGAAAGACCACCGCTGGGATTGGACTCCCACCTGCCAACGAGCCTTTGAACGTCTTAAGGATCTCTTCCTATCGAAACCTGTCCTCCATCTCCCTGACTTCGCCAAACCATTTGCCATTGCTACCGACGCTTCTCGCGATGCCTCTGGCGCAATTCTCTTGCAAACCGACGTCAATGGCGACTGGCACCCCTGTTCCTATCTGTCACAGTCTTTTGTCCCCGCAGAACGGAACTACGACATCTATGACCGAGAACTCCTTGCGGTCATCCGCGCCCTCAAAGCATGGCGACAATATCTCCATGGCTCTCCCTTCCCAGTCCAGGTCTTCACTGACCACAAGAACTTGACGTACTTCCGTCAAGCCCAAAAGCTCAACCGCCGCCAGGCCCACTGGCTCCTTGACCTCGCCGACTTTGACCTTCGCATGATTCATGTCCCAGGCAAACTCCTTGCCGGTCCCGATGCACTGTCTTGCCGCCTGGACCTCCTCTCCTCCGAGACCGACAATGACGCAACTGTTCTCCTCCCCGATTCCCTCTTTGTCAACGTCATCGACACGGTCCTGCATGACCGTATCTCCTCCGCATCTCATGACGACCCCCTCGCCTGTCAATACCTCCAGTCCAGCCTGGAACCTGACATCCCCGCCGTCTTCCGCTCTCATCTCTCCGACTGGTGACACGACCACGGTGTCCTCACCTACAAGGGACGCGTCTACGTTCCTCCCACAGACAGCCTGCGCCATGACATCATCGCTCGCTGTCATGACCACGAAACCGCTGGTCACCCCGGCTACCTCAAGACTTGCCAGCTCGTCGCTACCGAATTCTGGTGGCCCGGGCTCGCTCAATTCATCCGCAAATACGTTGAGGGTTGTGCCACTTGCCAGCAAAACAAGTCGAACACCCATCCCACCGTCCCGCCCCTCACTCCGATCAAATCATCGTGCACCCGTCCTTTCCAGCTGATCTCGTGTGATCTCATCACGGATCTCCCTGTCTCCGCCGGCTTCGATTCTCTTCTGGTCGTGGTCGACCATGGGCTTACGAAGGGGGTAATTCTTTGCCCCACCAAGAAAACAATCACTGTGGAAGGAGTCGCAGCACTCTTTTTCCACAAAGTCTACCTCCGTTTCGGATTATATGACAAAATCATCTCCGATCAAGGCCCCCAATTCGCCTCTTCCTTCGCCAAAGAGCTCGGGAAGATGCTCAACTACGACCTCTCTCTCTCGACTGCCTATCACCCACAGACTGATGGGGAAACAGAACGCGTAAACCAGGAGGTCAAAACCTACCTTCGCATTTTCTGCGGCTCAAACCCTACCTCATGGTCGGAAATGACTCCTCACGCAGAATTCGCACACAACCACCGCCCCCATTCTGTCACTGGACAATCTCCGTTCTACCTCATGATGGGATATGAACCTCGCGCCCTTCCCACGGTGATCCCCGATTCCGACTTCCCGGCAGTCGATAGCCGCATCAAAGCCCTTACCGCCACAAGAAACGAAGCCCTCGCCGCCCATGAACTCGCCCGTCAAGTCATGGCGTCTCGCAATCATCGAGGCTTCACCCCATTCGCCAAAGGAGACAAGGTCTGGCTCGAAGCAAAAAACCTAAAACGTTCTGTCGCAAACCCGAAGTTCGCCCCGAAATGTGAAGGACCTTTCACTATCACCAAGGTCTTATCCCCGATTACTTATCAGCTCCGCCTCCCGAAGACATGGAAGATTCACCCCATGTTCCATGCCTCCCTTCTTACACCCTATCGTGAGAACACCATTCACGGACCGAATTTCCCGGCTCCACCACCAGATCTCATCGAAGGCGAAGAAGAATACGAGATCGAGAAGATCTTACGCCACCGTGGCATCCCGACGGCATGTATGTACCTGATCCGTTGGAAAGGGTACACAGCCGAAGATGACTCATGGCTTGCCGAGCGGGATTTCAAACATGCAAAGTCCGCTCTCTTGGAGTATAAGAAACTCCACCCCTCCGTCTTCTCCCCTCGTCCTCCCTTGTCTACAAACTCCCCCGCTGGCGAAAAGACAAAAACATGACCTCGTCCTTACTTTCTATCATCGAAGAAGTCTCTGAACCATCCCCTTCCCCCACGCTTTCACCTTCTATCCCGGTCTCTACCGTCACAGACCAAAATCTCGCCTTCACCGTTAGCGTAATGAACACCGCTCGACGATCCGTCGAGTCCCTTACTTCCGACCTCACATCCTCGGTTGTAGCCAACCCCGGTTGGTCGACAACTCCTCCCCCGGCATATGCACCCCTTGGACCCCATACTATCATAGAGTTCGTCGACTCCTCCGATGAAGAACCTCCACTTCCTGTTTCACCTCCTCTTATTTCTAGAATAACTTCGCCTCCCCCCATACGATCCGTACATATGCCTCCCCACGCCACACGAGACAGAGAAACCCCGACTACCCGTGAGCTTCGTGCCCTTGACGGCAACCTACGAGACTCCCATCTCGCTACCCAAATCGACGCCTGGTGTGACCTGGACTCCGCCTTTCTGGCACTTCACAAAGCCTATCTCGCCAATGAAGGGCTTTCCTCAGCCATCGCCTACCAGTCCTCCCACCTTGAGGCAAAAGCCATCCGTGACGTAGCCTGAAGAGCCTACAACACCACTCGCGACGAACTCCTCGTCGCAATGTACCAACTCGGCATGCTTGACTTTCTCATTGACCTCGACCGATACCTCAAGGAATGCAATGAACGCTTTCCACAAACACCGTCCGCATCATCCTCCCCCCTGACACCTGGCGAAGAAGCTGCCCTCTTCGCCGCCGAGGTTAATCACCAACACCCGCCGACTCCTCCTCCTCTGACCAGAGATCATCCCGACTGGCACCGTGCCTGCTACCAATGTCATCGTCTTGGACATTTCCGCACTCACTGCTCCGTTTACCAATGCCCAACGTGCCTTAATTGGGCCCCTGGTCATCCTCAGAAGTCTTGCCCCTTATGCCGAATCCAACCTGCACGAGATTTCTCGTCGTCCTCATCCTCTATGTCACCATCCTCTTCACGGTCGTCCCGTTCCTCCGGCCCCGGTCCTTCCCGTCCTCGTCGCAACACCCGTCGCATGCACCCCACTCGTGGCCCTCCTCGTCGTCACCCCCTCTCTCCACCCCCTTCTGATTTCGGTGATGACGACTACCCTTTTGACGCAATCGCCGACGCCAACATGACCGGGTCTCCTGGACCTCTCTACGGGAATTTCTAATCCTTCGTCGCTGTCTCGGACGTGAACCAGGGGTAATGTTATGATTCGCCCCTATCGTTTTCTTTTTCCGGACTTCTCTTTTCTTTTACATGATTACTCATCATGATTACCTTCCGTCCGTGTCATCGGACCTTTCCATCAATTGTCTCATAATCGTGCTTACTCCTCCATAGTTCCGTGCGATTCCATCGCATTCTTCTTAGTCATTGACGCTTACTATGCCTCCTTCTTCGTTGTTCCATGCGATTCCATCGCATTCCTTAACCTGCCCTGAACTATATTAGCTTAGGTATATAAGACCGCTGTCTTCCTGTACTATTCCCTAAGCTAGGTCTTACCTCTGTATTGCGCACTTGCCAATACAGACTTCCTTTCTTCCTCCTTGTCCTTGCAAGTCACCTCCCGTACTCTGAACGGGTTAGTTCACTGTCTGAGGAAACCCCTGCAGACCCCTTTGCCCTCGTCGTCCTAGGAAGCCCCTACGGACCCTTGTCGCACTAGGAAGCCCCTATGTGCTCCCCCCCTCCTTTCGTCAACTTAGTCGGACGAACCTTTGACCCTATACTCTAGGGGTCCTTGTCATGCAAGAGAAGCCCTCTTCGCATTCCTTGTCTTCGTCACAGAGGTCACTTGTACGCCCTACCCGGGACTATACGTAACAAAAGACCTAGCTTTGTTTTCGCGGCTACCATTGCTGTACGACCGCAACCATTTCTCGCCTACCCACTTCGCCTTCCTCCCGCTGGGGACTTTGCCCACGGAACCCTGAACCTGAGGACTCTTCGACCGACACCGAAAGTCTTCACTCCACCAACTCTGCTGAGGAGAACGCCACCTTTCTTGAACAAACCCTTACGAACCTAGGACTTTCCCTTCCCCCCGCCCCCACCACCCTTTGGCCACAACAACCACCTGCCCCCTCTCCACTACCCAACCGATCACCTACCCCCCCGCCAAACCAACCACCGATGTCCTCCTCGGTAAAACCCGTCGAACTCCGCCTCAGAACCCCTGATGCCTTTGATGGCTCCTATGAGAAATCCACGCAATGGATTAACGTGATCCTCACCTATCTCAAGGTGAATGAACTTGTTTACAACGACGACGTCAAGAAGGTTGCCTTCGCACTTTCTTACATGACTAAGGGATCTGCCCTAGTATGGGCCAACACCTTCCGACAGAAGGCCATCTCCGGCTCTACTGTCAACTTTGGAACCATCAATGCTTTCGTCAAAGCATTCAACAAAACTTTCCTCCACCAGGAGACGGTTGGCAATGCCGTCGCCTGGCTGTCCACCTTTCGCATGACGAAGAGAAGCAAGACCGCCCCATGGAACCCCTCCCTCACCTCCTACATCGCCGAATTCCAGAGCAAGGCTGCCCTTGCTTCCATCACTGATGACAACGTCCTCATTGGTTACTTCTCCGCCGCAATTCCCCCCGCTCTCATGCGACGCATCGTCTCCATGGACACCGTCCCCTCCACTGCCGCCGCTTGGTTTGAAAAAGCCATTCATTTCCAAAACCAATGGGACCACGCCGACGAAATCGCTAAGAGAAACTCATGACCCTCCTACCAGATGTTTCAGACGTTCTCTCCCCCTACTACATCTTCTTCTCGTGATCCAAACGCTATGGACGTAGACGCCGTTCGCGTTCCCAAGCTAACCCCAGATGAGCGAAAACGCTGCATCGCCAACAACCTCTGCTTCCGCTGCAGGAAAGGAGGCCACATGAGCAACGACTGTCCCCAGTTCGCCACCCCTGTCAAACCCAAGGTGTGCCGAGTCAAGAGAAACCCCGACATTCCAAAACTCGAAGAAGTTGAGGATGATGACGAAGAACCTGAAGGAGTAGCTAGGATCTCCTTCGGCCCTACCAAGGATTTTTAAAACGGAGTACCCCCCCTACGCAGAGTACTCCTCTTGTAACGTGCGCCCCTGTACTTGTATCCTCGTCTCCTAAATCTATGAGGATCCCCTTGCAACTCGTAACCCCCTCGCACACGTTGAAAGTCGTAGACACCCACGCCCTTGTCGACTCTGGCGCCGACATTTCTTGCATCGATTGGCAATTTGCCAAGAAACATCGTCTTCCCCTAGAAAAACTCGCCGTCCCCATCCGCGTCCGAAACGTGGATAGCACTGCCAACAGAAACGGAGAAATCCGCTATACTTGCACCATGTTCACAAACATTGGAGGTGTTGCCCAACGCCATCTCTTCCATGTCATGTCCTGCGGACGTGATAATGTCATCCTTGGCTCCCCATGGCTTCGAACAACAAACCCATCTATTGATTGGGCTCGCCAAACCATCGACATCCCAGAGTCTTGCGATCAATCCAAGGAACTCTATACCGCCCACGCCTCTGATACCAAACGCCACGACTCCTTCTATAAGAAGGTTACCCCACGGACCGTCCGTCATGTCAATATCGACCCCGCTCGTCATCAACGGTTCTTTGACTACCTAGAACATGAAAACCCAGAATACGTCACCCCAACCGACTACTTGGAGTCCTCCCTCCGAAATTGCCACATCAATCGCATCATCCGTGGAGATTCTCGATACCTCCTATCCAGCCCCATCGTGAGGAAACTCATGATTGCCACCGATCTTGCCATCACCCAGGAAAAGGCGAAACCACAGACCACTCTCCCACCCGAATACACTGACTTTGCCCACGTCTTTGCCAAAGAATCCGCCGACCACGTTCCCCCATCACGACCGTATGACCACGAGATCAACCTCGATGAGTCTTTCGTCCCAAAAATCGGCAAAGTCTATCCGTTGTCCCCTGACGAACAAAAAGCAACCGAGGCCTTTCTCGAAGAAAACCTCGCCTCTGGGAAGATCCGCCCTTCCAATTCTCCACAAGCCTCACCTTTCTTCTTCGTCAAAAAGAAAGACGGAAAACTTCGTCCTTGTCAAGACTACCGGTACCTCAACGAACACACCGTTCGTGACGCCTACCCCCTTCCCTTGATCTCCGACCTCGTGGACAAACTCAAAGACGCCAAGGTCTTTACCAAATTCGATGTCCGCTGGGGCTACAACAATGTCCGAATCAAAGACGGACACCAATGGAAAGCCGCGTTCATCACGCATAAAGGACTCTTCGAGCCGACCGTTATGTTCTTCGGTCTCAACAACTCCCCCGCCACATTCCAACGTTTCATGAACGACTCGTTCAGAGACATGATCGCTGAAGGATGGCTTGTCATCTACATGGACGACCTCCTTATCTACTCTCCAGACAACACAACCCACATTGAATGAACTCGCCGAGTTCTCCAACGAATGACCGAACTTGATCTCCATCTGAAACTGGAGAAATGTAACTTCGCCGCTCCTGAGGTGGAATACCTCGGAATGATCGTGAAACCAGGAAAACTAGCCATGGATCCCGTAAAACTAGATGGCATCGCTGCCTGGCCCGCCCCGACCAAAGTCAAGGACGTTCGTTCCTTCCTTGGCTTTACCAACTTCTACCGTCGATTCATTCCCGACTACTCCACCGTCGCCCGCCCCCTCTTGGACCTAACCAAGAAAGACCACCGCTGGGATTGGACTCCCACCTGTCAACAAGCCTTCGAACATCTCAAAGGTCTCTTCCTATCGAAACCTGTCCTCCATCTCCCTGACTTCGCCAAACCATTCGCCATTGCTACCGACGCTTCTCGCGATGCCTCCGGCGCAATCCTCTTACAAACTGACGTCAATGGCGACTGGCACCCCTGTTCCTATTTGTCGCAGTCTTTTGTCCCCACAGAACGGAATTACAACATCTACGACCGAGAACTCCTCGCAGTCATCCGCGCCCTCAAAGCATGGCGACAATATCTCCATGGCTCTCCCTTCCCAGTCCAGGTCTTCACTGACCACAAGAACTTGACGTACTTCCGTCAAGCCCAAAAGCTCAACCGCCGCCAAGCCCGCTGGCTCCTTGACCTCGCCGACTTCGACCTTCGTATGATTCATGTCCCTGGCAAACTCCTTGCCGGCCCCGATGCACTGTCTCGCCGCCCAGACCTCCTCTCCTCCGAGACCGACAATGACGCAACTGTTCTCCTCCCCAACTCCCTCTTTGTCAACGTCATCGATACGGTCCTGCATGACCGCATCTCCTCCGCATCAAGTGACGACCCCCTCGCCTGTCAATACCTCCAGTCTAGCCTGGAACCTGACATCCCCGCCGCCTTCCGCTCTCGTCTCTCCGACTGGCAACACAGCCATGGCGTCCTCACTTACAAAGGACGCGTCTACGTTCCTCCCACGGACAACCTGCGTCATGCCGTCGTCGCTCGCTGTCACGACCACGAAACCGCTGGTCACCCCGGCTACCTCAAGACTCGCCAACTCGTCGCTGCCGAATTCTGGTGGCCCGGGCTCGCCCAGTTCGTTCGGAAATACGTCGAGGGTTGTGCCACTTGCCAGCAGAACAAGTCGAACACTCACCCCACTATTCCACCCCTCACCCCGATCAAGTCGTCGTGCACCCGTCCTTTCCAACAGATCTCGTGTGATCTCATCACGGATCTCCCAGTCTCCGCCGGCTTCGATTCTCTTCTGGTCGTGGTCGACCATGGGCTTACGAAGGGGGTAATTCTTTGCCCCACCAAGAAAACAATCACCGCGGAAGGAGTCGCAGCACTCTTTTTCCACAAAGTCTACCTCCGTTTCGGATTATATGACAAAATCATTTCCGATCGAGGTCCCCAATTCGCCTCTTCCTTCGCCAAAGAACTCGGGAAGATGCTCAACTACGACCTCTCTCTCTCCACCGCCTATCACCCACAGACTGATGGGGAAACGGAACGCGTGAACCAGGAGGTTGAAACCTACCTTCGCATTTTCTGTGGCTCGAACCCCACCTCATGGTCGGAAATGACTCCCCACGCAGAATTCGCACACAACCACCGCCCCCACTCTGTCACCGGACAATCTCCGTTCTATCTCATGATGGGATATGAACCTCGTGCCCTTCCCATGGTAATCCCCGATACCGACTTCCCGGCGGTCGACAGCCGTATCAAAGCCCTTACTGCCGCAAGAAACGAAGCCCTCGCCGCCCACGAACTCGCCCGTCAAGTCATGGCATCTCGCAATCGTCGTGGCTTCACTCCATTCGCCAAAGGAGACAAGGTCTGGCTTGAGGCAAAGAACCTGAAACGTTCTGTCGCTAACCCGAAGTTCGCCCCGAAACGCGAAGGACCTTTCACTGTCACTAAAGTCCTATCTCCGATCACTTATCAACTCCGCCTTCCGAAGACATGGAAGATTCACCCCGTGTTCCATGCCTCCCTTCTTACTCCCTATCGTGAGAACGCCGTCCATGGACCGAATTTCCCAGCTCCACCACCGGATCTCATCGAAGGTGAAGAAGAATACGAGATCGAAAAGATCTTACGCCACCGTGGCGTCCCAACGGCACGCATGTACCTGACCCGTTGGAAAGGGTACACAGCCGAAGATGACTCATGGCTTGCGGAGCGGGATTTCAAACACGCAAAGTCCGCTCTCCTGGAGTATAAGAAACTCCATCCCTCCGTCTTCTCCCCTCGTCCTCCCTCGTCCTCGAAACCTTCTACTAGTAAAAAGACAAAAACATGACCTCGTCCCCGCTTTCTATCATTGAAGAAGTCTCTGAACCATCCCCTCCCCCCACGTTTTCACCTTCTATCCCGGTCTCTCCCACCATAGACCTAGACCTCACGTCCTCAGTCGTGGCCAACCCCGGTTGGTCGACAACTCCTCCCCCGCCATATGCACCCCTCGGACCCCATACTATCATAGAATTCGTCGACTCCTCCGATGAGGAACCTCCACTGCCTGTTCCACCTCCTCTTATTTCTAGAATAGCCTCGCCTCCCCCCGTGCGATCCGTACATATACCTCCCCACGCCACACGAGACAGAGAAACCCCGACTACCCGTGAACTTCGTGCCCTTGACGGCAACCTACGAGATCCCCATCTCGCTACCCAAATTGACGCCTGGTGTGACATAGACTCCGCCCTTCTGGCACTTCACAAAGCCTATCTCGCCAATGAAGGGCTCTCCCCCGCCATCGCCTACCAGTCCTCCCACCTTGAAGCAAGAGCCATCCGTGACGTGGCCCGAAGAGCCTACAACACCACTCGCGACGAACTTCTCATTGCAATGTACCAACTCGGCATGCTAGACTTTCTCATTGACCTCGATCGCTACCTCAAGGAATGCAATGAACGCTTTCCACAAACACCGTCCGCGTCATCTTCCCCCCTAACGCCTGGAGAAGAAGCCGCCCTCTTCGCTGCAGAGGTTAATTACCAACACCCGCCGACTCCTCCTCCTCTGACCAGGGATCATTCCGACTGGCACCGAGCCTGTTACCAATGCCATCGTCTTGGACATTTCCGCATTCACTGCTCCGTTTACCAATGTCCAACATGCCTTAATTGGGCCCCTGGTCATCCCCAAAAGTCTTGCCCCTTACGCCGAATCCAACCTGCACGAGATTTCTCGTCGTCCTCGTCCTCTACGTCACCATCCTCCTCACGGTCGTCCCGTTCCTCCGGCCCCGGTCCTTCCCGTCCTCGTCGCAACACCCGTCGCATGCACCCTACTCGTGGCCCTCCTCGTCGTCGCCCCCTCTCTCCACCCCCTTCTGATTTCGGTGACGACGACTACCCTTTTGACGCAACCGCCGACGCCAACATGACCGGATCTCCTGGACCTCTCTACGGGAATTTCTAATCCTTCGTCGCTGTCTCGGACGTGAACCGGGGGTAATGTTACGATTCGCCCCTATCGTTTCCCTTTTCTGGACTTCTCTTTTCTTTTACACGATTACTCATCCTGATTACCTTCCGTCCGTGTCATCGGACCTTCCCATCAATTGTCTCGTAATCGTGCTTACTCCTTCATAGTTCCATGCGATTCCATCGCATTCTTCTTAGTCATTGACGCTTACTATGCCTCCTTCTTTGTTGTTCCATGCGATTCCATCGCATTCTTTGACCTGCCCTAAACTATGCTAGCTTAGGTATATAAGACTGCCGTCTTCCTGTACAAATCCCTAAGCTAGGTCTTACCTCTGTACTGCGCACTTGCCAATACAGACTTCCTTTCTTCTTCATTGTCTTTGCGAGTCACCTCCCGTACTCTGAACGGGTTAGTTCACTGTCTGAGGAAACCCCTGCAGACTCCTTTACCCTCATTGTCCTAGGAAGTCCCTATGGACCCTTGTCGCACTAGGAAGCCCCTACGTGCTCTCGTCCCTTCGTCGACTCAGTCGGACGAACCCTTGACCCTATACAATAGGGATCCTTGTCGTGCAAGAGAAGCCCTCTTCGCACTCCTCGTCTTCGTCACAGAGGTCACGTGTACGCCCTATCCGGGACTATACGTAACAGTTAGAGGACGAAATGTTATACAGGAAGAAGAAACACCTGATGAAATGGATACGTCCAGTAATCAGAGACAACCAACTCCAACAAATGAAAGAGATATGAACGACATGTATAGTAATGCATGGTACTGTTCACATTTATCCCAAGCTGTTGATTCAACTGATCGTATTGTTCCTAAACAATTCCGAGACATTGCTAAACTTTCTCGAGACGATCAAAAGAATTGGAACAAAGTTATGGAGGATGAAATCAAATCCTTATTGGAAAGAAAGGTATGGGATCTTGTTGATTTACCAGATGGCCGTATTCCCATCAAAGGGAGATGGGTATTTGCCATACGTCCTGGAAATCGTGTAAAAGCCGGGTTTGTTGCAAAAGGCTTTACACAGATATTTGGAATAGATTACGAAGAAACCTTTTCACCTGTTGCTTGGTTTGAAACCGTTCATTTAATGTTTGCTCTAGCTGCTCTCTATGATTGGGAGATCAAAGCACTAGATGTCAAAACCACCTTTCTTTTTGGCAAGCTAGACGAAGAACTATACATGGTTCAACCAGAAGGTTTTGTAATAAAGGGCCAGGAACACAAGGTCTGTCGTTT
>JBBPNZ010000758.1:0-14317 GCA_038091195.1 Phylloporus rhodoxanthus | reverse complement strand
TCCTCTGATATGTCTCCAGAACATGTTATTTTGGATGTATCACCAACACCAACAGTAACACAGATGTCTGGGTCAGTTAGAAGTGGGGAAGATAGGATCAATTGACCAACTGCATAAAGGAGGTCAGTATATATGAGCATGTAGCCTTATTGACAAAAACATGGTACCTGTGACTTGGAAGATGACATCTTCAGGGTTCTTCCAGCTCATTGGATATATGGATGAGAGTGACTATGAAGTGTAGTAGCTATGTGGGTAGAGGACAGCAGGAAGAGATGTAACACAGAGCAAGTCTGGACTGTGGGACAAGAGTTGAGAGATGGTGGCAAGAAACTTGGGTGATAAGATGGCAATGGGGTGTGGAGAGTACAACAGGCTGATGGGATTGAGAAAGTAGAGTAGGAGCTATATGGACAAGTAGGCAATGTGCAAAGGCAGGCAAGTGGCAGTGGAGGGAAAGGCAAAGATGGGCTGTGGTTTAGAAGGGGTACTGTGGTGAGATGGGAGAGAATATTTCAAGATGATGCAAGCAATGTTTAGGAGAGGGGAAGACCTATGAGATGCAGACAGTGATGAACAAGCAGATAAGACAGCAAGAGGCAGAGAGCAAATGAAACAGGCAGCAAGAATTCAGATGACCAGGCTTGGATGAGACTAGAAAGGGAAAAAAAAGAGCTAGTAAGATATCAATGCTCACAGAAATGTATACAACTCACAAGTAACAGAGAAGGCCAAGAGGACAGGCACAAGATGGGAGAGCAATGAAATTGAACGGGCGATCAAGAATGAGGAGACAACAGACGAGAGCGGGGCTGAAACGAGGCTAGCACGGAAGGGGGAAGCAAAGATGAGAGACTAAGCTAGGTCAGGATTCAATAACTCACAGGAAACAGAGCAGACTGGGACAAATACAGGGAGAAGAACAGGATCGGAGAGCGATGGATAGAAGATGGCGGGTGGAGAGTGGGAAGATGCGACGTAGGCTTAGAAATAAGATGAATCGAAGTTCAACGGTACAGGGTAGACAGGAGGATGAATACAGTTCACGGGCGGGCGTCGGGAGATACAAGGGATACAGCAGTAAGTAAGAGCAAGGAGTCGGAACGCGTGAGGGAAGGGATCGCAGGGAATGGTCACAATGATTGCAACAATCTGGGGTAGAAAAGTGGATAAACGTAAAGCACAAGATCGGAGGGGGTAGAGGCGCCGCACACGGACGGAGGATAACCAGAGGAATGCTGTTTGGGCGTGTTGCGGGTTGCGGACAATAAGGAGTGGTAAAACTCCAGAAAAACCTTGATGAAACGGATTTGAGGGTATATGAGAAGTACTAGAGCTAGAATGGTGGATTAGGGTAAGGAACATAAAAGAAACAATGAGATCAACGAAAGATGGGAGACGGTAGGCGCGCACTTAACAGGCGAGATGGGTTAAAGCGAATTGCGGAGAACGCAAGGATATTATGGCAGAGTGCGATTTACGAACAGACCAAAAAATAAGAAGGATGCTTCGCGAATGATGCTGCTATAAGGAGCTTGTGTGATATGCAGCGTGTAATAGGTGACCAGTGACGGACGAGAACTAGCTCAGATGACATGAGGTCAGCAAAAGCCTTTGCTCGTGACCTCGGTGGTAATAGGACCACGTATCGATATTACTACTTACTAGTGAACATTGAAATATGTATACTAGTACTTAGTATCACCATATTTGCTTTCAATTGAGAATGGTCGAGCCTTAAAAAAATTGCAGGTTCTAAGAATGTAATCGTCTTTTGGCGCATCGCAACCACTAGCGAGTTTGAACAGGATGATTCCCGGCACCCTCGCCCGCTGTCTGCTTCAGGTTGGCAGGCGTCCAATGCCCATCGGGCCCTGGCATACGCAGGCGCGTACGTACCCAACACTCTGGTGTAAAACATTGGTTTCTAGTGGATGATACTTTGAATCATCTCATGGCACGCCGTCTCTTGACGGACTGTACAACTTTCTTCATTACCGCTGTCTTTGAAAGCTGTAAAGCTTAGTGATCACCCTGTTTTCAAAAGTGAATCCCCCCTCGGGAACGAAAAAGTGTCAGCGCATTATGGAAAAAGGGTGCCAGTTCTCGGGCTGCTTAACAAACGAACACCACCAAATTTCACTCACGGACGAGATATGCAACAAAGGAGCGTGGGCACGATGTATTCGCGGCAAACGACGGCTAGCAGTACAACTATCCCAAACAAGCACGATCGATCCTTGCTGAATCCAAGCCACCAAATACAACGCTGTCAAAAGGATACCGAGTAACGAACGCGCCATCGTCCGAGAGAGCTCAAGCGGCCTGAGATGTATAGTGTTGATAGAGGTTGTCGACGAATTGCTTGTTCGTCTGGTGGTACAAGTGAGCAACAGCAACGGAAGCGGGACAGGAGACGTACATATATCAACGACAGGACTTCGCTCACAAAGTCCTTTCTCGATAAATCTCTCAGTCGACTGGTATCGTCGTGTGACGCAAGCGAGGCCAAGAGCGCAGACTGCGCGCCGTTGATGTTGACTTTGGGTGCGTCGGCGGCACGCACTTGTTTCAACACGGCATTGCCGACACACTCGGGCTCGGGACGTTTCGCCTTGCCATTGGGCATACCCGTCGGTGGGCCGAGGACGGGAGAGGCTAGGCGTATGGGAGCAGGAACGTCCCAGCTCTTCTCGATCTCTTCTCGTTCCTTTTGTTGATCCCTCTTCGTGCGCTTTGCTTTCTTTCCTTTGGCGACATGCTTCTCAAACGCATCTGGATCACTCAAGGCGCTCATGTCGGCAAAGTCAAGCTCAATGACATCGGAGTCAGTTTCAACGAGAGGGGGACGAGGGTATGGCCAGAGCTCCGAGTCGGTTTCAAATGGTACGAGCGGTCTGCGTCTGGGAGGGTTCTTGGAAGCGGATGATGTAGAACCAGAGTCAAGGCGTGGTTGGGCGTAAATTGTACATATAGACTCCGAGTCCGCCGGAAGGGTCTTGCGAGAGCTTACGGATGGTTCGGGAAGCATAACAGGGGGTGCGGTGTCAGTGTTCTGTTGCTCGATACGCGCGGCGGTCAGTAGATCTGTAACCTGACTGATATCAGAACCGAAACCACGCAATGCCGGGCGAGGTGTGACATCTCCAAGGAGACGGGCCCCAGTCTTTCCACCTTCGTTTGTAGTAGTAAGGGGTACTGAAAGTTGAGGAACGGAGGCTGAGAGGGATCCATGTTCTGAAGCGCCATCATCACTGGACTCGTTATCGCCCTCATACCGTACGGAGGAAGCACGAGATGGAGGAAGACCCAGAAGGGTAGATATAACCTCTTGATTGAGAACTTGGGGAAGGGCAGTGGATGTCGGCTTTGGAGAGAGGATATGTGGGTTCTGGGAAAATGCGGTAGGAGGAAATGACTGAGCGGGGTTGGAATGTGATGGGAAACAGCTGTTGTGTAATGTGGATCGGGAGGCAGTGCGCAGAGGGGGGTTGATCAAAGTGGCAGCAGCACGGGGTGGGGGTGGGGTGGCAGATGCAAATATCGTGTCTAGGAGGGTAAGGCCGCGTGTAGGAGCCGAGCACGAAGGTGGAGGCACGGACATGGTACGGGGAGGGCCAGATATACTTGCGAGTAAGCTAGCAGCTGTGGTCTCTGATCCGCCAGTACCACCAGATGGGGTCTGGGATGGAGTTGCGAGCTTGGCAAAAAGTTTGTCGAGGCCATTGGGAAGAACAGAGTTGGACGGGGCAGGACGATCGTCCTCTTCCCCTGATTCCGGGATACTATGTATGCTGGTATTCGAAGCGCTTGAAGCAGAGCGGGCGTGATGCCCGCGTTCTGCACATGTATTGAGCGACGGACAGGTACGCAAGAAGAACTTACCGCTGGCTCTAGATGTAGATCGGAAGCTGGGGGGAGGGGGTCGGTCGGGACCATACCTAAACTGATCAGGATATGGCAGGTTCTTCTTGACGTATTCGTGTAATCTATCGAATCTGAGCGTCAAGATAAAGGGGGAGGTCGTGCAGGACACGTACCGCATCACGACATCAGTCATTGGCTCCCTTGCATCTGTGGCGAAGCACCACAGACCGACTGTTTGTGAGTGACCCTTGTCGGCGTCGTGTAGTTTTTCTGGATTAGCGATGGCGAACTCGGGTGCAAATTTGGAAGCGGGACCATCTTGCATAGACAAAGGGAGCTTTGAGCGGGCTTCTGCTAGTCGGCGGGCAGTAAAGTCGGGGTAGTGGCGCATCATGAGATAGGTTGTATGTACGCCGACGCTGTCTTCAGGATATAGACGCTGGATGTAGTCTTCCATGCCAACACGGTTCATAATATAGAGACCATAGGGAGGGTACGAGTCACTAGTGGAGAGTGAGGAGCAGATGGCAGAGGGGAGGGTGAATATGGTACCGTTCGTAGAGAAACATGCTTCCTTCGTAGCCCTGTTTCTCCCACTTGTCTCCGTTGTGATGATACACACAGACATGGCTGAATTGGTCAAATATGGATACAATCGATGAGTCTCTTCTGCGGATTACTTTCATGTTTGACATATATCTTGATGCGGGGGACATGCCCAGGGATGGCGGAGGCGATGTGGCATTGCGGAACGAGGTTGAGCGGGGTCTGCGAGGGGGACTCATGATGGTCGACAAAGGCTTGCACAATCGACCCCTCTGTGGGGGGTGTCTCTCATTATGCGCGTATCCACGTGACCAAACGCGATGCGCGATTATTATTTGTACTTATTTTGACTAGCTAGTTCAAAACGGCAGGCGAGCCTTGTCAAGTCTTCTCTTCACCACCGACACGATGATACCCGTCAGTCTCTTCCCTTGTCCTCCTGCCACAACTCACACTTTCACAGACACGCCGTATAACGCGCGCTGCGGTCTCAGCCCACAACGAGAACGCTACCTCTCGTCCATCCACCCGCTCAAAGCCCCCCTCCAAGGGTCCCATGTCTACAGCCCAATCATCACGCCTTCCCGCCCCTGTCGCTCCCTCCAAGGCGAAAGCCAACGAGAACCTCGATGCGGCAACTCAGGGAAAGCGCAAGCGTGACGCTCTCGCTCAGGTCCCAAAAAATGCCAGCAAGACCAAGACCGCGCTAGCTCCAAAGGATGTCAAGGCCAAGGCCAACGATCTCCCGTCTGCCAAGGCGAAATTCGACGGCGTCATCATCAAATCAAAACCCCCCCCATCCACGGGTAATCGCCAACCGCTCTCCCTCGTCGCCGCATCCCGACGTGCTACCAAGGCCACCGCACCACAACCCAAAGTAACCCCGCTAGCAGATATCAGGGAGGCTCTGGAGCCTGCCCCCGTCCGTTCCGATGATGCCATGGCCGTCGACGTTCCTCCCATCCCCAAGCCTAAAGCCGCTCGTCGTCCTGCCGCCGCAACCACCTCCCATGTCATCAGGCAAGAGGTACATCGTGCAGACCTCTCAAAGCGAACCACCTCCCATCTCAACGTCAAGGCTGAGTTTCGTGAGGAAGACGACAACCGTGTCTTCAAGAAGCGGCGAACGTCCTCTGACATCCCAGACGAGGCAAAGTTGTTCGAAGAGGAGGAGCACGTGGCCCAGGTGGCCGCCTCGCTTAATGTCGGTCTCGATAGCGAGCTAGAAGCGGATCCAAACGGTAATGAATGGGACGACCTAGACGCTGAAGACGGTGATGACCCCTTGATGGTCAGCGAATACGTGAACGAGATTTTCGACTACATGAAGAATGTCGAGGTATCCGTCCGCCATGCAATCCCCCTTACCTAGCTGACCTGTTCCCTCTAGCTCAGCACCCTCCCCAACCCGGACTACATGTCTAATCAAAAGGAACTTGCATGGTCGATGCGAGGAATCTTGCTTGACTGGCTCGTCCAGGTTCACGCTCGCTTTCGCCTTCTCCCCGAAACGTTTTTCTTGTGTGTGAATATCATTGACCGCTTCCTGTCCGCACGTGTCGTGTCACTTGCCAAGCTTCAATTAGTTGGCATTACGTGTCTTTTCGTCGCCTCAAAGGTCGAAGAAATCGTGGCGCCTTCCGTATCCCACTTCCTCCACTGTGCCGACTCCTCGTACACTGAGTCCGAGATTCTCCTCGCAGAACGTTATGTCTTGAAGACCATCGATTGGAACTTGTCGTTCCCGAACCCAATGCACTTCCTTCGTCGCATCAGCAAGGCCGACGACTACGACGTTAAAGCTCGCACTATCGGCAAGTACCTTTTGGAGGTTGGGGCTCTCGAATGGCGCTTATTGGCGACTCCTCCCTCCTTGATGGCCGCCGCTTCGATCTGGCTAGCCAGATTGATTCTCGGCAATGACAAATGGGTAAGTGCATGTCCTCGTCCTCATGCAACGTTGTCTGATCCCTTTCAAGACCGCGAACTTGGCTCATTATTCGTCTTACGCCGAGAGCGCTCTGCTCCCCACTGCGAACCTGATGATGAACTACATCTTAAAACCAATACGGCATGAATCCTTTCACAGGAAGTACGCCGGGAAACGTTTCTTGAAGGTACGTACGCGTGATGCCACTCTGTATCTGACTCATTTCGCGTGTAGGTAAGCATCTGGGTGCGCGAGTGGGCGCTCGAACGGTGGGACGAGAGTACGCAAGTATTGTTGAAAGACGATCTTCCCAAGCTCAAAGCCCTTTGTCGCGCCGAACGCCAACGTTTGGACGCAATAGCTGAGAATGGCGATGGCGACGCAGTCGAGGATGACCCATAGCCGCGATCTCGCACACCTTTCTTTTTCGACAATCTAGAAAATTATTCCACGCATACTCATGGACACCCTACATTCAATTCATCCGCCCGCATCCTATCATCACGATCAAGCATTATCTGTTTATTGTGCAACCAAGAGATTTCCTCGTCAACGCTTATTTTGTCCTTCCCTCGTTATGTCCCACTTGCTTACGCCAATATCCATGGAATTTATCCGGTATCTCGTTGTCCGTTGTATCGTTTTGTCCGTCGTTGGTCGTCTTCGGTTCATCATAGCTCTTCGGCTTTACAGCGCAACATCACTATCGTTTGGAGTCCATTTGCTAATGCTATCGATCTCTGCGTGCATTGGTTTTCATCGCCATCGATCTC
Source organism: Phylloporus rhodoxanthus (assembly GCA_038091195.1). Taxonomy (NCBI): domain Eukaryota; kingdom Fungi; phylum Basidiomycota; class Agaricomycetes; order Boletales; family Boletaceae; genus Phylloporus; species Phylloporus rhodoxanthus. Next base: position 7,201 of record JBBPNZ010000758.1, on the reverse strand, counting down.
TGTCTCGCGCTTGCCTTTCCCACTGCGGTCGTTGTTCGTTGTGCTGTCCACACGCGTCTGCCCAATCCCCGCGATACCTGACCCTTCGGCTTGACGCGTGTCCATGTGTCTTATGGTGTTTCCTTTCTTGCATATCCTTGGCCCCGATCCACCTTTTTTCCCCTCGGCGTCATTCCTATTCACAGCCGCGTATCACCTTGTGATCATTCTAGTGGGGCTCTTCATGGATTCTTTTATTTTGTGGATAGGCGTTTGACGAGGTGTAACTTTAGAAAAACTGAATAATCATGATGTTAATCAATGCAGCAAACGTAGCATTGGCAATGCCATGCCGATGCGACTTGAACAGTACTAGTTCGAGTGGGATTCGCCTTGCATGCACTGTGCAGCCATGTAGTATCAATGTCTGCAAGTCACTCGATTCGAAGGTTTCTCTGACTGATTGATGGATCTAGTGGTCGCATTGCCGGTGAGCTGCAATTTTACTTCCGACTGTCGCGGTCAAGTTTTGGACAATCTATCCATGTCGAACACTACCATGCTGCTCGCGCTGTGTGCCATGATCGTGACCAGGGTCAACGTTCTCCTGCGCTCGGACAGGACGGCCTCGAGTGAGGGCAGCAACGGGAGTCACGGCGGGCGACTTGTCCGTGGCTTCTGGATGCGACGCGGTTAAGTTGCGTCGAACCAGCACATCGTTTTCTAGATACCAAGTCCGTTCGCAAAAACATGCGCCTGCAAACGGGATAAATGATACAACGATTCCGCTCACCTCACGCACCGTCCTCGAGAAGTCAAGACGCTTGATAACTTTATTCGAGCAAGAGATATGCCACATTGTGATTGACTGAGCGGGGTCCCCAAGTAAAAGAGCGAACCACGTGCTCCTGCCCCGACACCTAGCGCTGTACTGCAGCCCGTTTCTGCATCTTTTGAACCTCGAGCATCCTCTGTAGGTCCTTGTCCACCTTGAGCTTCCTCGCTCTCTGTCGCCGCTTGTTGAGGTGGCTCCAATCCTCGCCCACACCCACCGCCGCTGGTGACAGCCGGGCCGCATCTGGAATCGCGGCTGCTGGCTTGGGTGTGCTCGTAGGAGGGGCCTGTTTGGGTCTCCACAACCACGCGGTGAACGCGCCTTGGGTTCGGACCTTTTCGACGCGGTTCTGCGCGGCCAGATCACGGAGGACGACCGTCTTTAGATACCTGTCTCGAGGACGCAGAATGAGTTTGCAGAGTGCGGAGGGGAAAAGGAAGAGGACCTCATGGATCGTATTTCTTCGCCCGCGTGAGGTCCTGGCGTTTTTGCGTGGGCGGGTTTAACAGCGAGCTTGTAGATGTCCTTGGTCGCCATGGGTGTTTTAGCCGCGTGGATGATATTCAACACTATTTTGCGTGCTTTTGGGGTGCAATGTCGAGGCCATTGGTAAAGGGAAGACACGGAGAATGTGGAGGACATCGCCAAGTCACGAACTGTCCAAATAACGTGTGGCGTGCTAATCATCCGTGGCAATACCCGATACGGGCCACTGGCATTCAACATGCGGTCCAGCCTGAGGGCAACAATATCGTCGCCATCTAACCTCTTCATCTGGAGGGCACCCACCATTTAAGCATTAGCACGGATTGTGAGTCACCGTTCCCACCATCAACTAAATGCGCAATCATTGTCATGGGTTTTGGAATAGGTTACCGATCAGATTCACCCTTCAAGTTCTCTGCCTCGGCCATTGGAGGTGTTGTTGGTTGATGAGCATGTTCTCCACGGAAAGTTCACAAGACATTGCAATGCTCATTGTTTAAGAGGGACATCCACTGACGACCTACAACCAAATCACAATCTATCGCTTCAATGACCGCAGGGACTTCCGAAGTGAAGCTCGTCACACAGTACGGAGCTTGAACAATCGGGTGTCCAGCCACGAGATGGAGCACCTCGTCTGGCGTCGACGCATCCCCCACCGCAGTATGGCACGCAGACAGGAACGCAAACTCGGAATTCGTGTAGCGTTCCTGGATGATGCGCATCAGCGTGAGCGTCCCGTCCCCCAAATGGCTTTGTCGCGTGTTGCGCGCCGTGGCAGGCGACGTGGACCCAGCGGTGGTCTCGGAACGCCTGCACGGCACCTTCGATGGAGGCTGTGGTAACGTGACGGCCTCAAATTTCGCATGGGAGGGTATGTTGGTCTCGTTGTGTATCCTCTGGATCTCGCGTTCTACCTCTGGGAGATAGCTCATGTTCGTGTCTGCACTTGGATGCACCTGGCCAACAGCGGCAAATGAGATCACCTCTAGTGTCCCAGGTCTCTCTCTGAGAACGAAGACGGTCGCGCGCACGAAGAGCCGAGAGAGAGGGTGCGTATGAAGAGACATAGATGCTCATGAGATTCTTCCCGACAGTCCGATGCAGACCTGCAGCGTGGAATGGGAGCATGGTAAATGTTGATGTTGGGCACCACCAGATGCGTGAGCGCTTGAGCCCTGACGCAACTGGACATCGTTTTGCAGGACAGAAACAATTCATTCGACTACGGAAGACCACAAAGCGGTCCCACAGGGAAGAGCGATGCAACGGCAGGCGAAACAAGATGGTCAACCGGACCGTCGAGGCGTCCATGAACGGAGCAGCCATTGAGACACATGGGAACCGAAGTGACTCGTGAGACTGGTAGGGGCCGATGTGTAAACATAAATAAACATAAACGTCGAATCTTGCAATGCCCGCCAAACGAACGATTGAATGCTCCCCACCTCTACTACTGTATCGGGAATAAAGAAGGAGGCCAATTAGCAGGCTCGTGTTATCCCACAAGTCTCGCCGTACTATAACCAGCTTTACATCTCACCTCTCAAGGTCCTTATCGCAGCCTCATCGTTCGCGAAGCATCATCTCTTGCTTTTAGGTTCGTTCGTGAATTGCACTTTGCCATATCCTTGCGTTCTACGCGATCGCTTTGACCCATCAACCCGCCCGCTGAGTGTGCACCTACCGTCTTCCATATTTCGTTGGTCTCATTGTTCCTCTTGAGTTCCTCACCATAACCCACCGTTCTAGTTCTTCCCATTTAGGTCTTTCTGGTGGTTTACCACTCTTGAAGCGTTGTCCGCAATCCCCAGAATAGCATCTGGCATATTTTTGTCCTCCGATTCGTCTAGAGAGCTCCTACCCCCTCCGATCTCGTGTTTTCCTCGTTCATCCAATTTCCTACCCCAGATTGTTGTAAACATCGCAACCAATCGTTGTGATTCCCTCCCTGTTCCGACTCACTGCTCTTGCCTACTTTTATATCCCCAGCATCTCCCGTGAACTGTATCCCTCCTTCTGTCTCTTCACCGTTGAACCACCTCGCTTTATCAAACTCTGAAGTCTATATTTCATCTCCTCACTCTTCCGCCATCTTCTATTTGTCGCTCTCCGATCCTGCTCTCCTCCCTGTTTGTCCTGGTCTGTGCCATTTCTTGTGGGTCATATAATCGAATCCCACCCTAGTGTTCATCTCTTATTTCTTCTTACCCCTTCTGTGCGAGCCTTGTTTCAGCCTGCTCTCATCTGCCTTGCCACTCGCCTATCTTGCGCCTGTTTTTGTTTCCCTCTTGGTCCGTTCTGTTACTTGTGAGTTACATACATTTTCCAGGAGCATTGATCTCTTACTAGCTCTTTTCCTTCCTGGCATTCTAGTCTCATCTGAGCCTGATCATCTGATATCTCTTGTTCTTTTGCTCTTGGCCTCTCACTATCTTGTCTGTCTGTATCATACAGGTCTTCCCCTCACCTAAACATTGCCTTCATCATCTTGAAATATTCTTTCCTGTCTCACCACACTGCTTGTTTCTGATCAAAGCCCATCTCCATCTTCCCTCTTGTACAGATCTACTGCCATTTGCCTGTCTTATCACACTGCCTACTTGTCCATATAGCTCCCACTCCACTTCCTCAATTACAGCTCCACACCTGCCTGATCTCATCATTTCACCCACACCTCATACTTATTGCCACCCAAATCCTGTTGTACTCTCCACACCTGTCCCATCCTTTTATCATCCTGCACCCCAGACTTGCTCTGTATCAGATCTCTTCCTGCTGTCCTCTCTGCCCACATTGCTACTCTACTTCATAGTCTCTGTCATCCATATATCTAATGAGCCAGAATGTCTCTGAAGATGTCACCTTCCAAGTCACAGGTAGGTTTCTTCCAACTAGCAGGTATGGTTGCTTATGCTCACTGCCTGTTTATAGTTGGTCAATTGACCCTATCATCCCCACTTCCAACTAAACAAGACATCCGTGCTACTGTTAGTATTGGTGATACATCCAAAATAACATGTTCTGGAGACATATCAGAGGATGGCCTGACAGTAGCATGGAACCATCCCTTTCTCTTGTTAGTATTGCCACATGCTCTGCAGGTGTCCTTACTCACACTCTCCTTTACATAGCACAGCACCTCCCTCCATGAATATTGAGGTTACTATTTGTAGTCTTCCAGAAGAGCTTACCCCTGAATGGGACAAACAACCACTGGGTGATCTGATGGCTACAAATATAGTGACCTTACTAGACTGTGTTGATGTGTGGCAATGTGAGTTCTATTTCAATATTTTGGGTAAAGTGCTAACAGTTTACAAGGCTTTGTGCTTCAACTCTCCACAGGACCTGCAGTCCTCTCTATTATACTGTAACCATGTCCAAAGATGTACTGGTGAGCTATGTGCTATATTTGAATTTACAAATGATTGAATGCAGTATGTATGTGGTAAAGAGTATACCAGAGAAGCATGACTGTCTGTCAGCTCTTACAGAATATGGGTGGAAGCTGCACAACTTTGGACAGAACTTCAAAAATGTGGCTTGGACATCCACAAAAATTCAAGTGGAACTAGCAAGATTGGACCTTTGTCCTTTGGGCCATGCACAGCACACAGTTGTGTTACATGATCTCGCACTTTCTTTTCAAGCACGCTATAATCAAGAAGGCAATATCTCAGATCTTGATAGAGCCATTGAGATCAAGCAGACAAGGGTTGATCTTTGTCCATTGGGTCATCCAGAGCATCCTAGGGCTGTTGTAGCACTTGCAGCATCCTTATTGCATCACTATGATGTTCAAAGGAATGACAAAGACCTCAACAGACTCAGAGATGCAAGAGAGGTGCCTTGTTTTATGTCCATTAGGCCATCCAAAGCATGGATTAGCTCTTAGAAATCTTGCAGTGTCTTTCAAGAAACGCTATGATGTGACAAAAAATATAGCAGATCTAAACAGGGCCATTGAAATTGGAGAACAGACAGTCGCTCTTTGTTCAGCAGCAGGTGGTTTGGCCTATTGTGTAGCTCTGAACAACCATTCAATAGCCATATCTGCACATTATCAAAAACAAGGCAATATTGCTGATCTGAACAGAGCCATAGAGCTTCAAGAGAAATGCATTATGCTACTTTCATCGAGTCATCCAGCATATGGATCTGTTCTTCTGCAACTTGCAGTATCATTAAAGGATCGCTACAAAACAATGGAAGATTATTCTGATTTGATCAAGGCAATAAAGTTATTGAAGGAGGCACTGAATACTTATTCAGTCCAACACAATTGTTTTCCATTGATTGCTAGTCATCTAGCTGGAACTATTCTTCTTCCATTCAAGTCTTCATACCATTATCCCTCTGATCTGCCAATCCCACCGCTAGATGAGGCTTTTCAAACCTATGAGCTGTTGAAGAGATGTGGTCTAGCAGCCTCACTGAATTTGTTGAATGCAACCAAGGCCTGGGTCTGGGATGCTGAAAAGCACAACCATCCCTCAGTCTTGGAGGCTTATCAAACATCACTCAACACATTGGACCACTTCACTTCCCTCAACTCCTCACTAGACTCAATACATGAGACAATGCAAACAAGAGTGGCTGATCTAGCCAACAATGCATTCTCATGTGCTACAAGACATGATGACCTCCAGATGGCTGTTGAGCTCCTTGAGCAAGGCAGAGGAATCCTGTGGAACCAGCTTGCCCGTTTCGACATTTCTATAGTTGCACGGGAAAGTCAGGGTAACCGAGGACACGAGCTAGGGAGGAACTTTACACGACTGAGTGCAGACCTCAGGAAGCATGCGCAACGGAGTGAAGATAGCATGGACTCGTACTGGCGGGTTCAGAATGAATGGCAATCTGTCGTGGACAACATCCGTCGCCTGGATGGTTTCTCGCGATTTCTCTTACCTCCGCGTTTCGACGACCTTCAACATGCTGCCGAAGATGGACCGGTCATCATCGTGAATGCAAGCAAATATACCTGCGATGCTCTAATTGTTCTGCACAATCACCCTCCTATGCATGTTTCTCTTCCTTGTTCACTCGAAGATGTCAAGCAACTATGCACACAGTTAGCGGAGCTGACCCGGGACGCACATGCATATGGAAACAAACGAGAGTACTACGTCAAGGAAGTGTTGCGGGAGTTGTGGTCGTCCGTGGTGGAACCAATCGCCTCCGTCTTACAGAATGATGTTCATCTGCCTCAGGGCTCGCGGATCTGGTGGTGTCCAACGTCAAAATTCACGGTTCTTCCATTCCATGCTGCAGGTCCGCACCGGCAAGTCGGGAAGAATCTCATGGATATCTACGTCTCCTCGTACGCTCCTTCTCTGTCCGCTCTTGTTCGTACACGCGAGCGCATTCGTTCTCAGAAGGAGGCCCGCGGTGGTACGGCCAACACGATTTCATTTGCGGCCGTCGGTCAGGCGCGACCGAGTGCAAATACAAAGCTCGGCGAGCTCCCAGAGGTCGCGTACGAACTCCAGAGGATTCGCGACGAGACTGGAATGCCCCCCGACGTCAAATTCGAGACCGTCACCGGCAAAGAGGCCACCATCGAAGGCGCAGTGCAAGCATTCCGAGACCACCGCTGGGTCCACGTCGCCTGTCACGGTGCGCAACACGCAGAAAAGCCGTTTGAGTCGTGGTTCGCGATGGGAGATGGAAAGCTCACGCTGATGCGCATTATCCAGGAACGCTATACGAATTCCGAGTTTGCGTTCCTGTCTGCGTGCCATACGGCGGTTGGGGACGAGTCGACGCCGGACGAGGTGCTCCATCTCGCTGCTGGGATGCAGTTTGCGGGGTTCAACGGGGTGATCGGGACGTTGTGGAGGGTGGATGATGCGGTTGCGCACCAGGTGGTCACTCGGTTCTACAGGGAGATGTTCA
>JBBPNZ010000757.1:0-14335 GCA_038091195.1 Phylloporus rhodoxanthus | reverse complement strand
GTAAATGGACACGAACATATCGGTGGGTCGATAATGGCGATGATCCGAAGAAGGAGCAGTACGATCAAGCACTCAAGTAAGCCATTACATCTAACATTATTCCGTGACGCCTGAGGGTACATCTCAAGAGCCTTTTCGGTTGGGACTACTCTGAACCTCGGTGGCGAAGACATCCATCTGCAACCCGTGCACTGGCTGAGGGGCAAGGTTGCTGGATTATTTCAATATCCTCTAACGCTTTCGGATCCTTCATACGGCCCAAACTTGTAGGTTGATTGTATTCTGGAGGAAGAACTACTCAAACACGATATAGGTGGGGGCATTTCTCGAACACTGCTGGAAGTTCGGTTTTCCTTCCTGTTGAACTTCCTGGCGTACTGTGTATGCTCGTACTTTTGTTTGCGCTCGGCATACATTTGACGTGTCACGTAGCATCGATCGAGGAACCTCATAACATGGTTCACCTCGACACTGGTGGAAATGGATCAATGGTATGCCTGTTATTCTTGTCTTTCCTTTCGCGCTACTAATTTATCGCAGTCGATGAATGAATACGCAGGTAATCTCAATCTTACTTTTTCATGGTACGCGCTGTCAATGAATTACATGTAGCCTTCGATCCCATTTTCTACATGCATCATGCTAACGTCGACCGTATCTATGCCTTTTGGGAGTACGTATATCCCGAGTATTGGATTGGAGAGGGTTGGAAGGACCAAGACGGCACGATTGTTTCATTTGGTATGTCTATCTCGCACCTGTACAAACTCGGAGCCTTACCCATTCCTTCCAGAAAATAGCGATTCAGGAAACTTTCAACAGGATCCAGATGCCTCGATCAACAACTCAACTCCACTCATTCCTTTCCGCAATGACGCTTTGAATTATTGGATCTCAGACGACACCCGCGGTCTGTTGAGTACTAGTGCAACGCAGATGTGTATGCCATCTTGTTACTTAATACTGATGATAAATGACTGAGATCCGAATAGATTATACTTATCCCGCTATCAAGGACCCAAGGACTGGTGTGGAGGTCAAGGTGGATGTCCCCTACAACACAAGTGACACGTCTCTCCGTGAGGAGTACCGACAAGTTCTCCTCAATGAATGGAATCCGGAACTCCACAAGACTCTCCAGGCAGTTCAGAAGTTATCCACGAACTTGCACCCTCAGCAGCGCCAGCTCCTCGTGCAAGAGCATGAGCCCACTGCAACTTCGCGTCTGCGTCACTTCGTCGTTCAGGCGAAACTTCCCGAGTTCGCATTCTCTGGGTCGTATCGTCTCGAACTTTACGTGCGACCGAAGAACGCCCCAGAGTCAACGGTCCATGTTGTAAACAGCACCTCAGTCCTCGCGCGTGCCAACCCCGAGAAATGTGCCGCTTGCAAAGAGCGGCGCGCCGCAGGGACACAGATCCGTGGTTACATGCCCTTGGACCCTCGCGTCGTCCTCTATCTGGTCACTCAACTCGACCACACTGAACGCGCCGTGGTTACTGACTTGGACAAGCTTAGCATCATGGTCAAGGAAAGCATCGGAACGAGGCTCGTGAAACCAGATGGGACGACCCTCGCCGTTGCAGACCCGCTTCACCCGCACGGCACAGTGTTGGAAGAGGCAAAGGCACCCGAGTTGTCACTTCATTCGCGCCTCATCACCTTTGACAATAAGGCTTACCGCGGGCAGGCCGCCCCTGCTGTGAAGCTTGAGGAACATACGGAGCACGGCGCCATCGGAGACAAAGGTGCATGGAAGGTAATCTCGGCGTGACCTCTGGTTTGTACCTTGTTTTGTCTTTGGAAAGGATGTATTCTGACTCATGGCAGACAGGAGCATGAATACAACGACAACGATATTTTTTTGGTTCTGCGAAAAAAGTCAAAATTCAAAACAAAGTTTCCTGTTTGCCAGCTTTGGTGTACGATATCCTATGGTTTGTCGATCAGTGTTGTGGCGAGTAGCGGATTATCTCGACAGGTGTCATGATTGTAAGACTAGTAGTTACCGTTGACCGCGAATGAGAGCACCTGCGTACAGTGTGGGAAGTAAAACACTACTTGCCGATCCGTGAACCGCCTCAAAGTTGGCCCGAGCGCTCAGTGAAGGCTCCACCTCGCCATCGATTGGCTTGTTCAAGTCTTTTCCCGCTGGTTCATTTCCCAAACTATCGACGGCTTGCCATCTGCGTGACCACAAACCTCGCGTAGACGGGCCCAGGCTGGGAGAGTAAGACCTGGGGTGCACGCGTGCATACAGCAAGGCCTCATAATAGGATGAGATGAAATCTAAATTATATTATGATTGCTGCGCATGAATAATAATGCAACTGATACAATACGGCTCGCCATACTCCTGTTTCGCCAAGAAAGGATCAAGTGAGCCACGAAAAGAACCCAATTAGCACGATCGTCATGAGACTGGAACGATGTTGTCGCTCGCTGCGACACCATGATCTATCACCGCTGGCTCGCCTCCATCGCCGTTAGGCCGTGCCTCCGGGCTCGCACCGACACCCGTACTTGGGCCCCGGTTTCCCTCCGATGCCGGGTCCACCCCCTGAACCACATTCATGGCCATCCGCCGCTCTGACCATTTCCCCGACTCCACCTCCTTTGCCCACGTTCGTTGTCTTTCCCCCTCCTTTGCCCTCCTTTGCCCCATCATTGCCTCTTCATCTTCGCTCAACACATGCAGCAAAAAGTCTTCCGTGTGTGGGACATAAAACAAGCGATACGTGCGCACGCACACACGCAGCTCAAGCGCACCACGAGCAAGTACGTCGGGTACCGCTTCTGACAAGGAGCGTCGCACGTTCCTGTAGCATGCATCGATGAGTGACACTTTGGACAACAGTTGAACTTGGACATACCTTTTCAAAAACGGTCGTTGGAGTCTGGACATGAGAAGGCCCTGCCCAGAGTCCCCCTGAAAATCGTTGGTTTGTTCAAAACTGCGGCACAAAACGCGGAACACTCACCGAAACGTATGCGTCGATGTACGACTGCCATCGCTCAGCTAGAATCTCTGCGTCATAGGCCTTCGAATCGTCTTTTCCCAACAACTGTATCATCATCGTCTTTGTAGTCTGTATCTATTCACTTCTTCAATATCTCCTTCGGGAAGCAGTATAAGGATGACGTACCCAATCAATTCGGTAAATATTCTCATCCGGACCCACAATGTTCTCGGCTAACCGGCGGCTGTTTGTCTGGTCCTGCATCGTGGGCGATGGTAATGCTCGGTCTCGTCTCAACAGTTCAAGCAGGTCGTGGCATCGTGGGTCTGACAGCACGAGTTGCACCTGTTTGATGAACGCGCCGAGTACCTTGTCAATAGTGAATATACGATATGCATCCTATGTCTTTGTTCAGTAAACATGAAATCGGTGGAGATTGAAACACACCTTGTATCCAAACACGAACCGCATCTGCTCCTCGAACGCATGCTGATCGATTTCGTTGTCAAAGAGTCGTTCGCAAGACTCGAGCATGAGTTCATAGAAATGCTCCACGTGAGCGAGCCTTTCGTCCAACTGGACGAGTGCTGGGATCGTCGGTTTGGAGGCCGTAGCGGCGCAAGTGCTTTTAGATGGTTGATTTGACAGTGATACAGCGAGGTTCTTGAAGAATAAGAAACGGGAATACAGCACCTGACAAGCAGACTTATCAGTCACTATATCATATGTCCTGGCATGCTCAACCTACCTCGAGTAATCGCAATAGCACATAATATATATTGTTACAGAAAAAGACGTGTTTCCGCAAAGCGAGTCTTGATGGCGGAGCACCTTCACCTTCATCTTCAGCTTTCCCTTCTTCCGCTCCGTCAACTGGCATCGCGTCAGGCTGCGTTGGCGATACGGCTCGAGACGGAGCAGGCGACGTTCCATCCTGAGCACGTGTTTTCCGATTAGTCGACTTGGCTTGTTCGCTCTTCAACAACTTCTTTCTCAGATCACCACCTGAGGACGTGCCGCCCGCCTTCCGGCCTCGGTTCCCTCCAGTGCGCGATGAGCTCCCGCTCACCGCACTCGCTGTCTCGACATCATCGGCAATGCTGCTGGCATCATCCACACCCTCTCCATCAATCACTTCTTGCACGACGAAAGCGCGATTAAATGCCTCGTGGTCAAGGACAAAAAAGAGTGGAATGAAACTCCTCAAAAACGCCTCAACTCGCTTGCGATCCGCGCCGTTAATCTGCCCTTGAGTCCGATCTAGCATTGACAATGTCATCTTGATGACGTCCTGTAATACGCCAACGTCTTCAATGTCATATGCCAACTGGTGTCTCGGTCGCGTGCGTGCAAACAGCGGGTCGATGTACGACGCCCGCTTGTCCGTTTGCTCGTCCCGCACAGCCTCTATCTGTGAGATGAACGCTCGTGAGGTAACGGCTTTCTTGTCCGTCGCCTTGAAGTTGATGGCTTGATGGTCAAGTGACTTGTGGTAGTTCCGCGCATCGACCTCGCGCCAGATCTTGTTCCATTCCCTCTGTGCGCGTTTCCAGTCTTCCTCTTTGTCTTTGAGTCGCATGAGGACAATTGGAATGGCGACCGATGGGGTATCCTGCATTGCCTGGAGCACGTCCAAACCCGGTTCTCGACCGTATATTTTTTTGATGATGCGCTGGTGAATGCTCTTGCCGGACCCACCCAAGTTGGGCTTCAGCTTGAACACGTTACGCTCTTCGGGGTTAAGTTGGGCAATCTTGTTGTTGATTGGCTCGAGCATGCCTATCGTGCGCACGACCGCTTCGATGTGAAAGTCGTATTCGTGTCGCTCTTCTTCGGAACGATGGAGGGCTTCTTCGTAGACGTTCTTTTTGTGAGCGATAAAGCCCGAGTCTTCGCTCGACCATGTGGGATGAGAAACCCATTCATCATTCAAAACTGACTTGCACATTTCATCACGGCCCGAACAGGTCACCTGAGCTTCCTGTGTATGTCAAGAACGATTATCAGTAACACCCCGTTTGTCACAAAAGGGGTACACACTGTAAGCGGCATGCGCCGGTAGCTACCCAGCTGCAGTCCAGTATTGATGCGCCCTGGTCTCAGAGGCATGTTGGGTGGACTCTGACCCTGCGCACGCGCCCACGATTGTTGCTGCTGTTGCTCCTCCAACAACCATCTCTCCCTCTCTCTCCCGTCATCCCACCCAAGAATCTCTCTAAATTGACGCATGAGGTCGCCATCTCCAAGGAAATTTCGTGCCTCGCGAACGAGGCGAGCAGTGTCGATTAGCTCTTGAGTGAAGAGATTGACGAGGCGCAAGAATTCATTGAACGCGTCGCGATTATTGATTGCTCGTTTGACACGATCAAAAAAGTGCGTCTCATCGAGGTTGGGGACGGGGATGGATGGGGCGGCGAACTGTTGTTGGGCTTGCTGCAGTTGTACCTGACGAATTGACGAATAGCCTGGAGATGGGACTCGTTCCACTCCATTAACGGTACCGTTGACTGCCAAACTTGCCTGTTTGGACTTCGTTCAGCATCAGCGCCACAAGAAAAGAAAGTCAAAAAGGTGACGTACACGTTGAGTAGGTGCAGTCCTGGGTGCTATCTCCCTATCACGCTCGCGATCGTTGACTTTCCGCTTTCGCTTTTGGGGAACAGTAGCTGCTTCTGCGGCTACAGCGAGGGAGACTTCAGTTCTGCGCCGTGTCGATCTGTCCAGAGGTGTGTTTGATCTCGTGCGCCTGGCTTCTGTAGGGGCTGCAAGGAGACTATCTTCCGCGTCATCAAAGAGCGCCTGGGATTTCTCGGGCATGAAGATTCGAAAGTCAGAACGTAAATCGGGATCATCTTTAAACAATCGAGCAATCTCGGCAGACACCTCTCTCTGGACAAGACACATGCACCAATAAGTGACCTGTGAGCAGCATGCGCATGAAACGAACTTGCCTCGTCGACAGCGTCAGCCATGTTGTGATACCTCCCTAATATCTCTAGGAAACGACGGTATGTGGCTTCGTCACATCGCTGTTTGATTTTCTGCACGTACTGCATCGCGGGTTCAATAGATACGCTGTCTAACCCTACGCCATACATGTTCGGATCAGACGGAAGGGCGTTTGACGGACCAGCATCCGGACCATCAACACGAGGCAAAGAGCCTTGTCGGCCGCCCGGGCCAGTCGGCTCGTCGCGGGTTGATTGAACTGTCGTTCCGGAAGGTGTGGTAACAGTGATGATAGCAGATTGTTGCGGATCCAGAGAGCATTCTATGCGATAACCGAGGGGAAGAAACGTGTTAAAACCTTGGATGAGCATCGGGTGGCCACTGAAGAGGTGAGAGACACGTCTGATGACACCGGGCGTGTCTATCCTGTAACAAAGGTGAGCGTACGACCAGCGGGAAGCTAAGCGCGACACGAACAGTTGGCTCTTGAAGTCCTTCATGATGTCCAAAAACTGATTGTACACATCGGGTTGGTCCTGGAACTGGACCTTGACGGCGTCAAGATAGCTCAATGCATCCGTAACATTGAGTTGGCGTTCCTGGGGTTGACCCTCGATGTAAGAAAGTGGTGGAAGCCGCATGTTTGGCGGGATTATATTCGAAGATGGGGTAGAGGACTCGGCGGCCATGGGTGTAGACGACTGTGTTGGGGCAGGCTCCGTGATGGACTGCGCGGGTGGCATGCTGACGTCTCGCTTCGCCTCCACAAGGTCCTCGGCTGGAGATGATGGCACTCTCGTGGACCCGTCCGTGGCGGTAATTGCAGCTCCTAATTCCTCAGTGCGCGTACGATTGGCTCGTCCAGGCTGTTCTTCGACCATTTCCTCTTCCGTTAAGTCCATCGCCACGTCTGTGGCCAATGGCTGATCGAACGCACCAGATGCTGGAATCTGGATCGCACCACCAATGGGTTCTGGGTTCGACTGTAACGTTGATGCTGGGACAGTGGCAGCGTCCCCATCGTCCGGTGTGGGTGATTCACTGGCAAGAGACTGTTGTGGACGTTGTTGGTCTTGCTCAACGTCCATTGCGACGTCTGGCGGCGTCGAATTTCCAGGTCCAATGCCCACTGCTCCTCGTTTGCCGTCCATTCGAAACGACGGAATCGTTGAAAATGACGGGCGATGTTCGATCACGCGGATGGCTGTGCAAAAAGGCCGATTGATTGAAATTCTCACGCTGGTTCCTGAGGGCATATGGTGTAGCTGGTTATCACATCCGCTTAGCATGCGGGGGGTCTCCGGTTCGAGTCCGGATTTGTCCACTTTTTTTCAAGTGAGATCACAAATGTTGTGGCCAACCTTTAAATTTGCGTCAGGCCAATAAAATGCGAAACAGTAGTTTAACAAAGAGTACATGCAGTCGCTCATCACAACGTCTTGGGTACTGATCACCGCAGCTTGCCACTTTATGTTCGTTTGTTTCTCCACCCACTTCCTCCAATGTTGCCGATCCCAAAGCCTCCGAAAGCACCACCACTCACACTGCTCGCCGGGGTCCCAGCCTCAGTCGTGGGACTGGTGACGTTTCCAAAGGAACCCTTGTGAGCATGACTTGCCGACGCGCCAAATGTTGATCGATAGGATGTCGATGGCATCGCTTGAATAGACAAAAACTTGTTCGGTAAGGGCCGATCCTCCGTGTTATACTGAGCACAAGGACGAGACAGTGGATCAAAAGGCTGTAGCCAACGCAAAGCAAAGGGACGAACTTGAAACTCAAGTCCAATGCTGTCAGCTTCAGAGACGTCCAACAACTTTACGAGTTTCTTCCCAATGCCATTCAGTCGCTCGACATCGTCTTTGTTGCGCGTCCACAACTGGATACGGTCCACCTTGCTTCTCAGGCTCACGACTGCCCCGCAAATCTCATCGCTGTCCTCCAATTCCTCTCCGACCAGCGCCATAGCCAGCCAAGTCCAACACCGATCCAATAAGGCTGGGTTGTTCTTCATCGTAAGGACCCACTTTCCACCTTGCGCGTTCGCGGCGTCTTCCCACATGGGCTTGATCCCGGACTTGAATATGTGATAATTAGAGTTCCGCTCGAGTTTCGAGGGCGGCTTGAGCCAATTGAAGTAACGACAAAAGGATTCGACAGTGTCAAATTCACCAATGACGATTAGCCCCGCCTCGTAATCGTCGGACTCGGGAACGGCAGTGAAAGGAACACCATCATCACTCGTACGATTGGAAGACGCAAAGGGAACCTTGGCTTTGGTATCGTGGTAAATCGTCCTATGAAAGATATAGAACGCGCGTCCCTAATCCAAACGTGCTCACACACCAAGTAAACTGGAGCGGATGCTCTGGTGCCTTCATAACCGCCCCCGGCGTCTTTGGATCCTCGATCATCTCTGCTTCTGGAGGGCGCGCTGAGCCATCAACACTGATGGTTCTCGCCTTGGCGAGACGGGCAGTGATAGCATCAAGACTTGGCACGTTCTTGTACCCTTTGATCTTCTTCTCAGGAAGTTTCGTAGCAGAGCCGGTTTCCTGGTCAAGTTCGTTGAGCTTGTCTTGTGTGAGAGGTTCAGTCTCGAACGGGGCCTCCTCCGGGATGGAAGGTGTGGAGGATTTAGGAGGTGAGGCGCTAGTCGTGGCCGTCAGTGCCGGGGACGTCGAACGGGTGGATCCAGGGGCATTCACTGCGGTGGAATCGTTGGTAGAAGTAGTCGACAAGGACGTCTGTGAGCCGGTCCGGAGGAGGGAAGCGGCGAGACGTGGCCGGGCAGGCGAGCTAGATGCTGATGCGTTTGCGGTGGCCGAGTTCAAGTTGATACGGGCAGCGAGCTGATTGAGAGAGGGTGGTCGTAAGCCAGCCACTGGACGCTCTGGCTTCGGTGCATGCACGGAAGCGTGGAGAGACTGTGATGAGGGTGGGCTCGACATCGTGGGGACCGTTGACGAAGAGTTGATTGGTCTTTGTGGCAGGAGACAAAGACCAACAGCACTTTGGAGTTGTTGTTTCATTCACCGCATCTGGTTCAATATATCGCAAATTGAATCTTTGTTCTCGTCGAAGGATCGTTCAGGACGAGACTCGTGTTCGTGTCTATGCTGGCTAACCTAGTCGAGGCGAGCACAAATTTACATAAAGTAGTAGCAGGCGGTAAGACTTTGGTCTGCATATAATCTTTGTGGTAGTACGCTCATCACACTTTCGAGTGACAAGTCGCACCGTATTACCAATCTTGAGTTTGACACCACTGCCAGTGACGGCGTCCCCAACATGCTCCAAAAAATTTCAGGAGCAACAGTTCACAAGATCGTATACTTATGTTCCACATTGAAGGCCAACGCCAGGGGTATCGGCCATTGATCCGAAAGATCCTGCCCAGTCAATTAGTAATAAGACATGGAAGGGTGCATGCCTGCATGAAGCCTCTCCCATATCAACTGCCGAGGCAAAACCAGTCGAGGGGCTAAAACAACTGATTGAAGTACAGCGAAGTTGACTCCACGATCTCCTCTTGGAGCACGAGGTGATGTCTGACACTGTCAACCAAAAAAGTGAATAGCAGTCGTATGAGAAGGAATTCGTTTTCGTACGAATATATAATTTTTGGTACAAAAAACGGTTCTATTTCGCCAATGAAATTGACACATATGCATCCGACGAACGGGGATGTGACTAGATGCTCCTTCTCCGTTCTGTTTTGGTTGGTCGTCGCACATTGTATGATCATTCTAGAATCGACCGTGACATTGTGACTAAAGTTTTGATGAAATTTATCCGAAGGACGAACTCCATTTGGCAAAACGTGTCGACGTCACTTGGAATCATGACCCGCGCTCGAATCGGGGTTGCCATGGTAGGTGTCAGTCTTATGTGACCTGCTGCCAAGCCACAAGGTACATGGAATGGTTTCAATAAGTTGGATGGTAAGATGTTCGGTTCTGAACGTTGACTTTGTCGTGTAATCTTTGCTATCAAGTGACTCGGAAGACTAAAATTCCTGAGCTGCCAGTACTTAACACTGGAGAAAACGACGTGTCGATATGCATTCAGTAAGTTCAGATTAAGTCACATGATTGGCATCGCTCACATACTTGCTTATTCTTTTTAACTCCGAGTGAAACTGAAACGAACAGGCGCAGGGCCTGAGGTGCGATGCGAACCTGAAACGGATTCGAAAACGGCCTCTGAACGGCACTCCCTAGTTCGGTCATCTTCGGGTAACCCAGTCCTGTAAGGTTGCCAAGCATTACATGTCTCATCGTGGTGCCTCTATCATATGTGACGTTGACGAACAAAACCTTTCAAGAGCACCCCTCCCAAGCCAGCCAGCTCTTCTCCAACCCCATTAGAGAGATCAAGCACTCTCTGAGTCAGAGTGGCAACGCCTGTGAATGCGATGCCTTCGCCAGAGACAATATCTGCTCTTCTGGGTAAGTTGTCTTAACTGCCTTCCACGCAAATTGACAACCAAGTGCACTTTTACAAGTTGTGGTCACCATTTTTCATGCGTTGGGCCTGATCCTAACATCATTCCGACTTTGGTTTCGACATCGTACTCGCCGACTCTGGTGGGATGACTTCTGGGCAGCTCTCACACTTTTGTGCAATGCTGCCAGTATGGTTATCACATGGTTATCTTTTGCACCACTTGACGTGCCATACACTAACTTTGAAGCTTTGCGTGAGCTATCTTCCTTTTCCATTTTAATCTCATCTGAATGCACCGTTTCTCTCAGCCATCCCAGCTCAATCACGCACGGTCCATATAATAACTGCGTGGCTATCCCCGCTTCTATATACATGCTCGATATGGTTTTCTCGAGTATCCATCGTATGCTCCGTGGTTCGCATCATACCACCAAGTGGAACGACAGCTATTCTTTCTGGTATCCTGTTTCTTTGCCTATGGTTCTACATGGTGCTTTGCAAAATAGTGGCGTGTGCGGATGACTCATGGCACGGTAACACCATTATCCAGTGTGCCATCCCAGAATGGGTCGCGATATCAGAAGTCTGTAGTACGTCCACGCAACTATGCTGTCTTCCGCTCGTTCACTTGTGATCTGCACAGCCGATGTCGTGTCAGACCTCATCCTCGTAGCTCTCCCGCTTTGTTTACTCTGGCGAGTCAAGTTGCCCTCGAAGCAGAGAATCATGGTCCTCTCTATTTTCTCGGCCAGCATCCTGGTCAGCATCGTTAGCGTGGTGCATACCTTGTACATTATCCCCTCAGTCACGTTCATCGGACCGCTCACAGCCGAACTAGGGGTACGTCCGTCTCTTTCCTCGACGTCTGCCTTCATCTGACGATGGGTCTCAGGCCGCCGTCTCGCTCATCGTCTGTAATCTACTCGTCGTTATCACCTTCATCTATCGTGTGACGCGCAGCGACGTCGTCCGCGTTCCCGGAAAGCATACCTCGTCGAACCGGCTGACCACCGTGGACCTCGACTATCACGGCACCTGGTTCTCAGATCGCATCGAGACCAGCTTCACGAACACGGCGATCACGAATATCTCGAGCGTCGTCTTCGTCCCACCGGATGGGGAAGCGACCTCTGTGACCGTCTTTGAAGATGACAGTTTCCCAATTGGAAGGATCGACCTGAAGAGATGAGCGCCTGCGGCGGCGGATTCAGGTTCATGTTTGTATGTGGCTGGATGTGGTATAGGATAAATATCGGTGGGCTCTCCCTCGTACCTCTTTTTCGGTACTATGATTTTACGATGTATGAGGCGCTCCGACCACACGTTCGGAACACTGTTCGATCCAGATCGGTCGATGAGTCGTATGAGCCTTCACATATACAAGGACCACTGGGTGCGTGTAAAGACTCACACCCGACGCGCTTCGAGTCAGCCAATTCGACGCCACACGGATGACATTCACGACGTTGACACGTTGGCAGCTCGGCACATCACCGCCAAGTCCGCCATTGGCGGACTGACGTTCGTGCGTAACACAGGTCCATCGGTTGATCGAAACAATAATTCCGTTTGTCAATCCCCCCACGTGCGTGTATTCCAAGCCCAGTTTCAGGGGATAGTGTATATTGCTGAGACGCCAATCCTGGAAAATTCCAGCAATCCAACGACCCCTTCTACTTAGCTTGTCAAATAAAATCCAGGAACGAACAATAGGGAAATGAAATGAGGCGAGATAAACGGCGAGACCGTTTTGTGCTCATGAAACGCGTGATAAATCGTGACCGTGGTTTCGGCGGGTTATAGCAAGACGTGCGGGGACAAAATATTATTGGATGGTTCAAAACAAATAAAAATTGCAACTTCATGAGAAAGAGTGCCCAAATTCGAATGACTCCGTCGACACGCGACCATTCGGGGACAGTCAAATATTTGCCCTTTACCGTGCTTTGATACCCCACCCTATCACAGAGAAAAACAACGGCATAACCTCGGTGCTAATAATCGCAATACCAGCATAGACGACCACCTTGGTGAGCACTAACACCGGTCATCAGCAAAAACGCGACACATACGCAGAGAAAGTGACCGACGCACCATCAGCATCATAATGCTTCGCTGCCACTGTCTTGTCCTCCAATGGTTTCCCACTCTCCAAACTGGCGCCTGTCCCCACACCTTGGACTTTGTTCAATCCCCGTCGCTTGATCGCACGTTTGAACTGCTCGGAGCCGTTCACACCGCTCACTTCCAATGCCCCCGGAAGATCGATCACGCTCGGAATCGGACGAAGACCGTTCTCCACAGGCAACCGCGCATAGTCCGTCGCGGGCGTATAGAAACGCCGGTGCGGAAGATCGAAATGCGGCGCTAACGCGCGGAAGACGGGTGGAAGAACAGTGTGCAATAACGATTTCGCCAACAGCCGCCAAACAAAGATCATCAAGATACCTGTCCTTGCGGTCAGCGAGAGGATGGACGGTATATGCGGTGGGACGTACCAAATCCGACTTTAGTGCCTGCTAGACTCCACCATTGTATCCGTTCGTCCCATGTCCAGATATCTCCTTGACCTCCGGGCATCACCGCCATGAATCTGTCATCCAGACCAGCATAAACGACGTGCCATCGTGCTAGATAGGCACCCAAGATAACGGACACGAATGCAATCGCGTCTTCAAAGCACGGGCAATCATCCACCGGTTGCGGGTGATAGTGCACCAGTAAGAGGCACAGCGGGATCAATATGGACGGGACTAAAAGACATTGAAACGATGTTGTCAAAAGCCGATGCAATACGATAGTAATTGGCGTTACCGATCCAGGATCCACTCTCCAACCAACGCTCGATCATATCGCTGGTGATCACGTAGATGGCCCAAATGGCAGCACCGAGGACCACACCCACAAAACAGTCTGTGAAGGAGTGCATGCCCAAGAAAATCCTGCCAAATACGATCGAGATGGCATACAACGCCAAAATGGCGCAAGCAATCCAATAAGTTCTACTGGATATGGCCGAATATTCGGAATAGGCAGAATGTACTTGACCAAAGATAAAGAGTGCCATGGAGACACTGTTTGTCGAGTGTGTCGAGGGGAAACCATATTCGAGGTGATGCGTGCCAATAGCTTTACCAATTGATACATAAGCTACAACGGACAACGATGAAACGACGTACTGAGACGATTCACGGGAGGCGAAAATGGGCGAGGTGAACAGACGAGGTCTTTGATAAACGAAGTGAAGTAGACACCGGATGCCAAAACAACAATAAGGCTAGACAAGTATACAAGTCAGTCTATTGCGCGACGTTTCCGACAAAACGCGAGACGCACCCTCTTCCGACTTCAGGGAATCCAAAGAAGAATAAAATTGGGAGTGCAATCATGAAGAATGTGTGTGTGCCAAGCGTTGAGGTATAAAGGAAATAGCTGTCTAGCCATGGACTACGGACAAGGGACTATGGACCGCAGTCAGCCAAGTTGTGTGGGACCACGCGCAAACTTGCCTGAAGACGCGCTATAATGGGACTCTCGCGCGCAACAGACTTGACGAGATGAGTTCGAATCATAGCTCTCCATCGTGGCAATGTTGCGTTGTAAATGTCGAGCTGTCCAGGCGCATCTCGGGACGGTTCTGGCGCTGCAGCGTCAGCATCAACTTTGAATGAGTACGACATGGAGGGAGTTTTGAGAGGTCGACCGTCGCCTAATGTATGGGGCAAAGAAAGGACGGAGGGCGGTGTGGGTGCGATGTCATAACTTAGGATCTGTTTATGTAAGTAAGATGACCAGTGGACCCATTGAATGATCCTCCCATGCACTGAGCCCAAAATGCAGTGGGAATGCCTACCCCAATGTTGGGCAAGACAGGTTTTTTGGCACAAATCTACTCCGCCATAAACAACCCAAAGTGGTGTTGTTGAACGAAATCGAACAGCGTCCGAGGTTTCGCCAAGGACATGCATGTCTGGTAC